>JANBVO010000051.1:0-241777 GCA_030052745.1 Pleurostoma richardsiae
TCTTTTTCGCTTGGCCCGAGCGCCTCACCAAAATTTAAATCCTGTCTTGAAGATATCTTTTACAACTAGTGGATAGGCGTAGTAAGCGGCCTTTTTATATTTATAGAGGACGAAGTACGCGAATATATCTATGACATAGTCGCCTCTACGCTAGTCCGGCAGCGAGGGAACGAGGGAGGCCGTTAGGACTTTATTAAAGTAGTCACCGGAACGCCACAAGGTCTACTCCTCACGCCAGTAACGCCAGACGGCGAACTACGGGATGGCGATCCAGGCCGTCATCCAGTCCTCTAGCTACAAGGCGTACCAGTCGACGCCGTAGTAAGGGAAGAAAACGAAGCCCCGGCGTGCCATGGTAACGGCCATGCCCAGGCCGGTACGGAGGTGCGGCTCGAAGGTTAAAATCCCAGTGAAGATACGCGCTAGCGTAAGCTTTTAATACGTAATAAACTGTTACAAGCTAAGGACGGCGAACGCGTACAGTGCGACTGCTGACTACGGTATCGAGATATCGCAGTTATGCCGGGACATAATGTAGTCCATTAGCCGGAAGTGCTTGTCGATGTTTTAACGCACGAACATGTTAAACTCTCGCGCCGCGACGACGAAAAAGGCTACCCGGTCGGGCGCGAAAGCCAACGGGCGAAGCAAGTCGGACGTCGGCGACGGAGAGCGGGCGCCCGGACACGTTACTAGTGTGAGCAGTGAAGATTCGACGTCTTCTACCGCGGCCGCGAGCTCGGTCGAGACGCGCAGCTCGAGCCGCCACCCGTATCCGCGGCCGGCATCCTCGAGGTTGGCGTGCATCCGCTCGCAAGACTGTAACAGGGCCATCTCGGCTTTCCTCTGCGCATCGCCGACCTTAAAATGGCCGACTTGCGCGATCGAACTCTACGTCTAATCGTTATAGGCTAGGTTATAGATGTTAGGATAGGAAAAGGCCTAAATTACGGCAACGTTAAAGATATTCTCTTCGATCGTATAAAACTATACGTAAGCGACGCCCAGCCGCGAAAATAAGCTCGTCCGCCTCAGTTCGGACGTGACAGACGCCACATCCCGCAGCATATGTACGGGATATTCCGTCGTTACCGACAGCGGGACAAACGGCAGCGACCATCGTCCTTCGTCGTCTACGCTACTATCGTTACTAGCTGACGGCGGCTCGAGCACGATAGCCTCGCTATCGGCCACAGGCTCTACGCTACCTTCGTCCTAGTCATCATCCGCATCCTCTATAGGGTCAAACACGTCACTACCGTCGAGCAGCTCTTCGCCGTCCGTAGCTCCCGCTACATCCGCGGCGGCGCCTACGGTGCCGAAGAGGGCCCGGCCCACCTGCCCGTAAAAGAAGAACAGCGTGTTATACTAGCAGCAACGTCTCGCTAACACCGTGTAACCGTTGCGGGAAGGTGTGAACTCGGAGGCGATATCGACCAGCTACATACAGCCCTCCTAAGGCCATAGAGACGGCAGGCCATCGCGCAAAGGCTAGATGACCGCAGCACGAAACTCGAAAAAAGCAGCCGTAGTACCAGCCAAAGTCCGAAATACGGACTAGTACGCCAGTTTTAGATCTTTAAAGTCGCACAAGAATAACGGCTCGCCAAACTACCACAAGCAACTAGCGTCGTCGTCGGGCCCGTCGCCGGAGGTACCGCCCGGACCGAAACCGTCCGCCGCAGCGTCTCGGTCGGCCCGCCGTAGCACGTCGAGCATCACGTGCCAAAACTACTGCAGGTTTTCTTCGTTGTAGTCGACGTCAATGTTACTGCCGCGGGCGGCGGAAGACCCGGTAGCCTCGACGCTGGCCATAGACGACGTCCTAACGGACTCGTAGCTACCGGGGACGTGGTACTGGAAATATATGCCGATCTGCGAAAAACTCGGCCGGAGTAAGCCCTTAAAGAACAGTTTGTATTGTACGTCGGTAAGGCGGACCGTCTCCCTCTTGCCCTTACGGTAGAGACGCAGGAAGAACATGAAGACGTCGCTGCGGTCCTAGCGGGCGAGCAGAAGGTATAGGATGCGATAGATAAATACCCGTATAGTCTAACAGTCCACCTCGACGGGCACCTAGACGTATATTAACTTAGAGAAGAGACGCGTCGGCTATAACGCGAAGCAAACTCTCATCGGGCCTCGGAAGTCGGTAAGATCACGCGTCAAGTAAATAAAGCTATCGATGTCGTACGTAACGGAAACGATCCTACAATACGCCACGTCCTCCTTATAAAAGCAGATCTCCGCGTCCTCCCAGTCGCCGACGTCTCCCCAGCCGGTAAACAACGCTTGCAGCCGCTACACAGCGGGCAGCTCACCGCGCAAGAAGCCTAACACGAACGCAGGCAACGGCCGCCGTGAGTAGTCCAGTCCGAAAAGCCGGCTCATATCCGCCCTTTCCGCGGTCGACCGAGGCGCCCCAGCTGCCTATAAGGCCGCGAAGGTCTCGCGAAGTGAAAGATAACGGCCACATCGTATCGCGTATACGTTATCCCAACGTACGTATAGACCTGCCGGGCAAAATACGAACCCGGCAATTAGGATATATACGATGCGACGCGCTAACCTCTACTAATCACTAAGGCCGTCCTCGCGTACCCATGTCGCAATCTCCTCCCGTAGAGGAGACGTAACGATCTACGTCTGTAGTCCTCCGTTATTACCTAGAAACTATATTAGACTAAGTAATCAGATACGACTATTTAAGTCGTAATATACCCGCTACATCTTCGTACTAATTAATATAAAGCCTACCCTCCATCTCCGTATCTCCGTCCGCGCCCTCGTACTAAGACGGAGCGCTAGAATGCCAAGTATCATCGTCGCGGTCAGCCTCGTACTCGTCAATACTACGGCAATCTAAAGATAGTCTGTTGCCGATAAGAGGTTTAGGACATGAGGTATCCGAAAAACTTAACCCGTCTTACGAATCTATCAAATGGAGTAGTTAATATAGAAGAACTTTCGTCATATTATTATAAAAGGTAGCTTCACTTCGAAAGCCTAACCAGCTTAATACCTAGGAAGGCGGCGACGAACGTCGTGACGGCTCGTTAAAGTCACGGCCAGGCGGAGAGACAAAAAAAAGGAAGAAACGACTATCCAAGTCAGACGCTTCCGAAGTAAGTCCCTACTTAGACAAAATAACCTTTAAGAAAGCTAGTCGCTATTAGAATATAGGTAAGCGGCTGCGCTGATAGGAGTTCGGCTAGATGCCAGCCGACGATGCTAAGATCCTTAAAATCGACTCGGTAAGTGTACTTACAGTACGCTTTTAAGGAGCTATAATCGCAGTAACTAGAGCTAGGATTTTAAAAAGTATATAAGAGAAGATAAGTAAGATAAACTTAAGCCTTACCCTTTAAAAAGAAGGCTTTAAAGAAAAAAAGTACCCTTTATAGCCGTTATAATCAACTAAAACGTTTAAACTTAAAAAGCTAAATTAACTAAGAGAGGGATATAATATTAAAACCAACTTTCCTAGACTAAAACGGACTGTCATTTATATATAACTTGCTAGGAAGAAGAACTTAAAGGTAATTAACGCGGTAGTAACGAAAGAGATATATTTTAGGAACTGAAATTCTATAAAGTATAGCCTCTATTTAAACTCTTATAGAGTAAGTTGTTTTTTTAACGATTAAGATCTTATTTTAAGACCTAGTAGCGGATCGTGTTCTAGTAAGCTATGACGGAGGAACTTCTAAAACTATCCTAGTCTACGACGACTCGGAGATGGCTACAGGGTTGTTTCGAGCTATTGCGTCTATACTACCGACTAGTAAGGTCAAGCTTGCCTTTCTTTCTATAATTAAGTGTTACGAAGACGTAGTACTAGACCGGTCAATAGGATGACTTTGTTGGTAGTCTGTTATGTGTGACTGGTTTAGGTAACCCGTGAAGGATGTGGATACGAGGATTGGTATTGAGTAGGAACGGAGTCTTGGGAAGCGATGGAGGCTGAGCTAGGGTCGAGGCTAGCTAAACCCCTAACTAGTACGGAAGCGGGCTAGCTATTACAGTTTAGGTCATTACGGTATATAGGAATAAAATAAGCCCTAATAATATTAAAGTCAGTTTTTAAACGAGATATCAGTTAATTAACTAAGCTCTTTCTAGTATTTCTAAAATCCTAACGGAAGTTACTCTACATGTATTCTCCCCCTTCCGCCGTCCCTTATTAGCGCTTTTACTGACCCGCGGTTATTCTTACTACCTTATTTTTTTAGATAGTCCGGATAATATAAAAGCCGATGACAATAGGGTTAAAGACGAAAAGGTAGTACTAGCTTAAACGTAGGCTAGAATAACGCGAGGGCTACTATCCGAAAAGGGCCCGCGTCGCGTACCGTACTCCACTACCTAACAAAACCCTACCAAGCCATCCGGCCCAGTAACATGCCGAGTATGAACTGACGACGTCGAAGTCTAACGAAAAACCTCGTTATATCTCTACTACTAACCTCCTTATAGACCTCGGTATACAGACCGTTAGTTCGATACGGTTAAAGAACACTCAAGCCTAACGTTTACGTACGGCAAAACTTAAATCTAAAAACATAAATAAGTCTAACGATACCTCTTTATACCTATTTAGTGTTATGCCCGAGTTATTCCTCCTCCTTAGGCAGTTACGGTTCTTTAGAGAGCTTCCTCTAGATAATTCGTCACAAGTACAATTTAACGAACTATACGATAAGTACGTTAAGAAGACAATAAAATATTTTAGGACGTAACAAGAAGCGTTCTTAAAGTAGGGCTATACCGAAAGCGATTTTGCCGAAATAACAGAAACTTTCTTTAACGACTTAATTAATAAGAAAGAGTACGATAATAATAAAAATCCTACTATCCCGACTACTCGAAATATACTTTTAAACAACGCCTAGCTCTTCGAAACATCGTTAAGTAACGTTAATATCCCTACGTTAATACCATCTACTAGTCCCCCTTCACCACAACAACGAATAATAAACGACAACGACAGTATAAACGAAAGTATAGTAACAGTAAAAATTGAAGGTAAGAGGAAGAAAACACCGGAACCTATAACGTTAATCGAATCCCTCTACAACCGAATAGTCCTCTAAACTATAAACGATAAAGTAGACCAGGATACTTTAACGAAACTTACGGTAACGAGAAAGTTAAAAGCGATCGATTTCAAAAGCGAAATCTCGTCACGAAAGATCTATGTCTTAGGGATGGTAATATTCGACGACGTATTCGGATACCGTGGCCAGAAACAGCTAGCCGACGCCTTCGTCGAGCTCTTCTCCAACAAAACTAATCAACAACTACGACGGTCTCTAAATATAACGGGTAAGTCTGTAGCCGAAGAGATCCGTCGCAAAGGTTATTCTAAGCTCTCCGACTTCACCAAGCAATAAGCGCAGACAGTTCAATACGACTATCGCAACACGACCGTCATAGACGACATCGGGATATTAAAAAGCAAAGCTTCCATAGTAAGACAATAGAATACCTAGCTAAGAAAAGATATCACCAATCCTAAACTATCAACATTTCTCGAAGAAAATGGTATACCGCCGCAGAAGAGCCTCAGCATGGCAGGAAGAATCAGCAGGTACCTGAGCCAGAAGGCGAATTTCCCAAAAGGTCAGATGCATAAGAAGATCTATACGTGGAGGCCGTATGCCATCCTGGAGGAACGTTTCGGCCAAGGCGTTTTTGCCCTCGTACCTAAGAACATGCTTAGATGCTACCAAAAGTTACGCTCGACTGGCAAGATAACGAAGGAGGAGAAATTCCAGTCTATTGTCGACGCGATCGCCGCAGAATTCCCTCTACTTAAGGATATCTACGAGGCCTATGACACTCATATCGTCAGGCCTGTTCTAACGGGTAACGGTACGTAAGGCAACTTAATTCACGTCACCAACGAAAACGTACCGGGCATTACGATAGCGTTAGCCGGGGATGTCAAGGAACTCCGAAAGATGACCGTCTGCGATATTTTAGGTATTAACGTTCCGTTACCGCTCATGGGCTCAGTCTAGGAGTTAGGTAACGAAGAGGGAGGCGAAGGCGACTTGCCGGATGGATTGTAAGAAGGTGGGAGTGAAAGAGACGGAAATTCGGCTGATATAGGTAGGAGGATTGACATAGGTAGGAGGACTAATATGGGCAGGAGGATTGATATGGGTGGGAGGACTGATATGGGTAGGAGGATTGATATGGGTAGGAGGACTGATATAGGTAGGAGGACTGATATGGGTAGGAGGATTGATATAGGTGGGAGGACTGACTAGCGAATAGCTCGGTTAACCAAATGACTAAGCTAGTTACTTAAATAATTAATCTAGCTTAGTATTAGTATAGGTTAAGTAAACTAGATCCGAACTAGGTTATCTAAATAATTAAACTAGCTAGCCTAGTTATCTAGACGACTGAGCTAAGTTAACTAAACGACTAAGTTAGGTTAACCAAACGACTAAACTAAGTTAACCAAATAACTGAACTAAGTTAACTAAACGACTAAGTTAGGTCAACTAGATGACCGAATTAGGTTAACTAGATGACCGAGCTAGGTTAACTAGATGATTATGTTAGTTAGATTTAAGTAAAATCTTCTAATCCTAATCCGAATTACTTAGTAACATAACCCTTACACGGTAACTCTAACCTTATAAAGTTATAAGTTCTACTTTAAAAATTTCTAACTAATTAATACGTCGGCTTAGCCCAACCCGATTTAAACGGGATGTACGGGCTAATTTTTTATTTTCAGTAGCCGATCTTAGCCTTATCGCTGCTAACTAGAGTTTAAGCGATCGATTTTAAAGGCGAGATCTCGTTACGAAAGATTTATATTTTAAAGATAGTAGTACTCGACGACGTATTTAGATATTATAGTTAAAGATAACTAGTTAACGTTTTTATCGAGTTTTTTTCTAATAAAACTAGTTAATAACTACGACGATCTTTAAATATAAAGGATAAGTTTATAGCCGAAGAAATTTATCGTAAAGGTTATTCTAAGTTCTTCGACTTTATTAAGTAATGGACGTAGATAGTTTAATACGACTATCGTAATACGACCGTTATAAACGATATCGGGATATTAAAAGGTAAAACTTCTATAATAAGATAATAGAATATTTAGCTAAGAAAAAATATTATTAATCCTAAACTATTAATATTTTTCGAAGAGAATAGTATACCGTTATAAAAAAACTTTAGTATAATAAGAAGGATTAGTAAGTATTTAAACTAGAAAGCGAATTTCTTAGAAGATTAGATATATAAGAAAATTTATACGTGGAAGCCGTATACTATCTTAGAAGAACGTTTCGACTAAGGCATTTTTACTTTCGTATTTAAAAACATGTTTGGATACTATTAAAAGTTACGTTCGACTAATAAAATAACGAAGGAAGAGAAATTTTAGTCTATTGTGGACGTAATCGTCGTAAAGTTCTTTTTATTTAAAAATATTTACGAAGCTTATAATATTTATATTATTAAGCTTGTTTTAACGAATAACGGTACGTAAAGTAAGTTAGTTTACGTTATTAACGAAAACGTACTAAGTATTACGATAACGTTAGCCGGAGATATTAAAGAACTTCGAAAGATAACCGTCTACGATATTTTAAATATTAACGTTCCGTTACTATTTATAAGTTTAGTTTAGGAGTTAAATAACGAAGAAAGAAACGAAGGCGACTTATTAGATAAATTATAAGAAAGTAAGAGTGAAAGAGACGGAAATTCGATTAATATAAATAAGAAGATTAATATAAGTAAAAAGATTAATATAAGTAAAAAAACTAATATAAGTAAGAAAATTAATATAAGTAAGAAGATTAATATAAATAGGAAGATTAATATAAGTAAAAAGATTAACTAACGAATAACTTAGTTAATTAAATAATAAAGTTAATTACTTAAATAATTAATCTAGTTTAGTATTAGTATAAGTTAAGTGAACTAAATCCGAACTAAGTTATCTAAATAACTAAACTAGTTAACTTAATTATTTAAACGACTAAACTAAATTAACTAGACGATTAAATTAAGTTAACTAAATAATTAAACTAAGTTAACTAAATGACTAAGTTAAGTTAACTAAACAACTAAGTTAAGTTAATTAGATGACCGAATTAAGTTAACTAGATAACCGAACTAAGTTAACTAGATGATTATATTAGTTAGATTTAGGTAAAATCTTTTAATCTTAACTCGAACTATTTAGTAATAAAAAGAAAAAAAACCTTTAAGTACAGACGAGCCGGTAAGAAAACTATCGTATCGTTAAATATATATATTATCTAGTAATTAGTAATCATCTTTATCTAATCGTTTCCTATACGGCTACCCAAACTACACCAAAAACACCCCAACTTCCAACACCCATATCTCGATAACGACAGCTCCGTACGCCTTACCTTTATATATACGATATCGCTACGTCCTTATATATCTACTGTCTGAATTACATCTAGTTTACCGTACGGGAACTAAATCCTTTCTACCCCCTACAAAATAAACCCTTTGAACCCCCTATCTTTTTCGCTTGGCCCGAGCGCCTTACCAAAATTTAAATCTTGTCTTGAAGATATCTTTTACAACTAGTGGATAGGTGAAGAGAGAATACTTGCACGTGCGTTGGCACGTGGGCTAACTTGCGGTCGGCGCCGATACTCCGAGTTGTTTCTCCGTTCCCAAGTCGGAAACCGACTGAAATTAAAACATACGATTCGTCACACTTCACCGTAATTTTTTTTGTTTTTATTTCGCGTTGACTGATAAAGCCGCAGGAACAAAAATGGCGAGCTATGGGCTACTCATTGGAATTGCAACTGCTGCTGTCACTCTGACATTCGCAATCCCATGGCTGATTGCAGAATATTTCCCGTATCGCAGCCTGACCGCTCAGCGTACTGGCAGGCCTGATGTCCACACCAAGTCATACAAAGGCAGGACTGCCCTAATCACCGGCGCAAATGGCGCATTCGGCTCGAGGGCGGCCAAGATTTTTGCTCATCGCGAGATCGCAACTCTCATCCTCGTTGATGTCATGGATCTCAAGGGTGTGAAGGAGCAGATCGAGGCAGAACTCACCGAGCAACGCAAGCCAATTCCCAAGATCCTCCTGTGGCAGATCGATATGATGACCTTTGCGGGTTGTCAAGAACTGGGGCGCAAGGCAAAGGAGCTGAAGAGCCTTGATCATGCCTTGCTCACCGCCGGTATTCTCGCGTTCAGCCGCCGCGAATCCCTCGAGGGCTGGGAAAGCTGTGCGAGTGTTTGCCCCATGTTTAAACCCTCCCATTTTTGAGATCAAGCCGCACTGACCCGCTTCATAACAGCTATACAAGTCAATTTCCTCTCCAGCGCACTCATTGGTCTCCTGTTGCTGCCAGTGCTCAAGTCCTCTCCAGGAAATCCGAACCCTCCCGTTCTGACATTTGTCACAACCTTTGGCATATATCCTTCCTCTTTCACCATGTCCAGGCCCTGGAGCGGCTCATACCTCAAGAAACTGAGCAACAACAGCAACCTGATGCAAGCGCATCAGTACGGACGCTCCAAAGGCCTCCTGCTCTACTTCGCCCGCGAGCTGGCCGCCAGAGTCGCCACCACCGCAGCCGCCGGCAAAGGCATGCGCAGAATGACCGTCAACAGTGCCGATCCGGGGTCCGCCTGGACGGCACTGACGAACCCCAATCAGGCCAAGCTGATCCCGAGGCTGATTATGAACCTGGGAGCCAGAGACCCGCAGATATGCGCCACTGCTCTCGTCAATGGCGTTTCGGCTTCGGAAGACGCGCATGGGAAGATCATGCAGGATTTTGGCACTGCGTCGTAAGTCTTATCAATACATACACACACACAAGAAATCCCAATAGAATTCTTGAAAACCAATAAAGGCTGACATCCGGGTCACAGGTATCCACCGTTCATGAACAGGAAGACTGGTCGGGCTGCGCAACAGGTAGTTTGGGACGAGACCAGAGCTGAGTTCGAGGCAAAGGTCCCAGAGGTCAAGCCGGTGTACGAAATGCTCCAGAAGTAAGCGAGCCGGCGGGTGCGGATTGAGGGTCATTAGTGTACCTTACTCCTGTCCGTTGATACATTTACTCTTCAGCAGCCAGCTAGTGTGAAGATAGGAACCATTACCTATAGCGGACTGAGATGAACCGCCCTCCGAATAGAAGCTTTCCAGGGTTAACATGAAGCGGTCAGTTGGAGACTTGTCGGCTACAGGACCTGTGAGCGTGGGGTTGAGGCTGGCGACAGTAAGGTGGAGTTGCGTAACCCATAGCCAGTTATATAGTCGCTTGATGCTCTTACCGGGCCCGTCAAGTACATATCCGTCCTCTCGTTATAGTTGAGTGCAAACGAATGTGTAATACTCTGAGACCGAATCCTGTAAGGCAGTGTCCGGGTGCCTTCTCAACCAGCGGCTTAGTAGAACTCCCGTTCCCACTCGTTCACGCCGCGTTTCGATCGCTCGCAGTATCACACGTTACTTGCTTATCCATTTGATTGTCGGAGACTATGTAGGCACCGCTAATGGAACTGTTTGATTCGGGGGCTTGCTGACTAGAGACAATGAATCTTGCTCGGGCAGAGATTATCTCGTCATAATTCGGTACGGTGTTTAGAAAGATTGTTGAGTTTAGGGGAGCACCGCCATTTCTTGTGGAAATCTGTAACCTTTTCTCTCTAATACCTCACGCTGTATTCGCATATGTGCAGGCGCTCTCGTCGCATTCAACTGGTGTTCCATTGGCCTTCATATCAGCATACACAGTGGAACCTGACATAGTAATATTAAAGCTCTCACCAGGGAAAGCGATATAAGACGGGACGTCAAAATTGATGAACTGGATCGAATGAGAGGCACATCCGGTAAATAAATCGTCCCAGTCATCATGCCAGAACATAGTCCACTCAAGAATAGCCTCCTCGCCAGGTTGTAGAATTGGTAAGCTCGGGTGTAGTAGAAAGGCGCCCCGAGCTTTGAACGAGGTGATCGTGTCGCGTGTTTCAACGCTATAGCCAGCGAGGGCGCCTTTTGTCACGACGAGCCCCAGGTTCCGTGACTTTCCAACCATTTGCTGCATCCTCACCCGTGCTGACGACCCTACGTTGGTCCATATACGGGCGTGAGCACGATTGTTCAGAGCATCGGAAGAGTTGGTGTAATGGTCGTTGAATGGGGTGTATATCGCGAACGACGATGTTCCTGCGCTTGCCAAGTTCAAAGAAGAGTTCCCACTGTTCTTGAACGTGAAGCTCCTTGTAAACGTCGCCTTATGGTCTTCCACCACCCTCTTCACAGTAATTACTGTATCGTCCAATGTGTAGCCTGCCGTGCATACCGTCCTGGTACAGGTACTAAACTGAGGGTTCCTCCAAAATGCTCTGTGCAGCATAGTATTTTCAGTCGCCAGAAACCCTAGACCCCATCGACTCCCAGGAGGTTGCCACGGCGCGTCATCTGGTGAACTGATCCAGTTCATAGGACTTGCGACTTTAGGATTGACTATCGAGAACACTGCGCCGGTCGCCTCATCGAGGTGAACCCGAAAGTCTCGACTATTCAACTCGACCGCGGCTGCCGCTCCGGCGATCACTGCCAAGGGGAGCCTCATTATGTGAGCAACAGCTGGAAGGACTAGACCAGGGTGGAGATTCCATGAGGCGTATTTAGAAGTCCCCTCCTAGAGAGGATGTTCCATTAATTATCGAGTTTCCTGGATGACATTCCTCGTGCCAATGCCCAACGAAACTTTTCAGCACTCCGGGTCAAGTCAAAAGGCCGTTGGGTCGATTTCTCCTCCGGGCAGTACATCGCTAACGTTTTAGGATATAATCGGCTGATGGTTATGCAGAGCATTGGCAGGCAGACAACTAATCCCCGCACTGACATTGCGGGGGATGCTATCCTAACCTCTCTGCTGTTGAGTTGGTTTGATTGCTGACACCCAGAACAGGTTGAAGGCGAACAGGTGGATGGATCATTGAAAATTGAGCCTACAACTTTGGAGGCATTTAGATAAGTTGGCGAGAAACGAGATATGATTTTGTAACATTAGCCTTTAGCTATGTAGACATATACTTATGATCTTGAGCAACTACTTTGCTGGTTTGCAAAAGATCTCCGGCAGCCAAATCGCCCCTTCTCTTTCAGGCCGAGCAAAGTCCTCGAGGAACCTTCTCTACGGATAGTAATTCGTCTACGTATATTATAACTTCTAACGTCGATATTACTATATCCTTGCTTACTTTCTGGAACTTGCGCTGTGGCGACAGTCTTTGGCGAGAAATTTCGCTGCACATTCCGACGCATTATCGACCACCACGAGTTTCCTGAACAGTGGCATTTGCTCTCTAGTCCACTCGTTCATGACCAAGTCCCGGTAAGGTAGGAGCCTGAGTAGGGCACCCGACATTATGAGTGAGCACACGCGAGGATCCCGAATCCGCTTCCTGGCCAGTGGTTCGATAAGCTTTACGAGACCACGTGCCGCGGATCTCAGGATCGCCAATGCCTGCAGGTCCGGGTCCGGGTCTCTGAACCCCAACTCCGTCACCACCTTTGCGAGGTCAGCGATGCACAGCTTGGGCTCTCTGCTTGAATGATGGAAGATGGTAGAGAGTAGATCCTGTTCCGTACAGCCGAGTCTATCGAGAACGGTCCGCTCCAAGTCGCTGAGCTGATGACCTCCTTCATCCTGGCTTTGTTCCAGCCTCGTCAGTATCGCCTGTACAGCCATTCTGCCGATATCGAAAGCGCTGCCGTGATCGCCAATCAGATAGCCCCAGCCTCCTGCGCGGCCGACCTGCACCATCTCTCCATCAGGCGCTTTCCGGAACGCGGTAGCCACAGATCCCGTTCCGGCGATTATCGATATGCCATACTCTACTGAGTCGTCTATACCAACGCACGCGCTAAGCAGCATGTCGTCACTTGTTAGGCGAAGACTCCCGTCATGCTCGGAAACGGAGAAGAGCTCTTCGAGCCGGCACAAGACGGCTTCTGGGTTATGCGCGTGGTGTAGGCCGGCTAGTGCTGCCCATACCTTGGTGAAGCGGGGAAGCCTGTCTGCACCGCGGAGGTACCGAGGGTGCTCTTCGTACAGGATAGTTAATGCTCGGGTCGTTGCAGTGTTTATCTGTTGAATAAGGTCATCTGTCCTCACGCAATTGACGTTGCATGCTCCAGCGGCAGCTCGAGCAATGACCCCGGACCGTGTTGCGATGGAGGCGGTACAGTGAGTCCCGCCGCCGTCGATGGCAATGAAGAGATCTGTATCTTCCGAACGCAGCGGTTTCGCGGGTTCTGCTTGCTTCGAGAGGCGCTTGATATATTCCTGGAAGTTCCCGTTTACCAGATCCAGCATACACTTAGCACTATCGCAATCGAAGCCTGACATAGCGACGGCGCAGGCGAGCTTGACACTACCGCCACAGCGCTGAATGTGAATATCGATGGCGGCATCGCTCTCGACGGTCCCGATCGCATTGATCACTTGCGGTGATAGGGCTCCATCCTCACCTAGGAGATACAGGGGGCCACTTCCACACACCTGTCGCACAATCCTTCTTCCACGCGTCCTTAACTTGTTGTTCTTGATCCGAACATCGAGCATCAGGCAACCGTGAGTTTTTCCAAGCTTGATCATTAAGCAGGTGCTGATCATGTTCAGGATCTGCTTCGCGGCGCTGCCAGCCTTCAGCCTCGTACTTCCAGCAATGAACTCTGGGCCCACCAAGGCCGTGATGACATAGTTGAGCCCCAGTCGGCTGATATCTGAAGACTGGTTGTTGGTGACTCCGGCCGTCAGGGCCTTCCCTTGTATTGCAGATTCGAGGGCTCCGAGAACGAAAGGGGTCCGTCCAGAGGCGGATATGCCGATGACTGTGTCTTTGGAATGTACATCTAGGGCGACCAGGTTCGCGGCTCCGGCGGCCCTGGAATCCTCGGCTTCCTCTCTGGCCTGTATAAGTGCGCTGGGCCCGCCAGCCACGAGGGCTAGGAACTGGTTCGGGTCTGCCGAGAAGGTCGCTGGCAACTCGGAGCAGTCCATGAACGCCACCCGGCCGCTGTTACCCGCACCCACGTAGATGAGTCTGCCTCCAGCGCGAATCCGCGGCACGAGCTCGTCAACCAGTGATGCAATCGTGGGCAAGCAGGACGCTATTGCGCCTGCAACCTTCGCCTCCTCGCGGAGGAACGCCCCGCATAGCTGCTCGGTGTCGAAGGAGTCGATACTGGTTGCTAGCAGCGAATCAGTGCCTTCAGTCTGCAGGCGGCCTAAAGCCTCGGTGTAGTTAGATGACGCCATATCACCCAATGTTTAGCGTCTACCATTCATTCATCCTTAATGGCTCAAATAGCCCCTGATACATAATATGCTGGACCATCAACCGTTTATGTAGATTCCCCTGAATGGCGTTATATGGGGCTGGGAAGGCTCAGAATGTCGACACCTGTGCAATTTACGGATCCCGTCCACCGAGGTTCCGGAAATCCAGGATGTCGGCCAGCAGGATTAGCGGATCTCGCTGCGCCGCGATCCGGGCTATCACGATAGTGCTATCAAAAAATCAGTCCTGCAGCGCCTGTAGGACATACTGTCTCGAATTATATATGTTTTGCGGCACGCCGTACCAAGGATCTGCTTAAGCCGGTGTCTTCTAGCCTAATTGTATTCATCCTCATACCAGGCAACAAAAACAAAAGAAAATAAAACACGCCTCCGGCTTCTCTAATTTATTCAATGGCAGCCTCCGAGCAAGACGGCGATATCGCCCCGCGGCGTTCAGTCAACTTCTTCATCAAGGCAGTTCATGACCCATGGTTCCAGATCTCTCTGATCTCGTTTATTTCATTCTGCAACCCGGGCATGTACAACGCCCTTACTGGGATGGGTGGCTCCGGTCAAGTGAACGGCACAGTGGCAGCGAACTCGAACGTCGCTACCCATGCGGCCACTGCCGGTGCCGCGCTCTGCGTTGTGGGCGTGTTCTACAAGTACCTCGGGCCCCGACTATCACTTCTCATAGGAGGTTGGACCTATGCCCTGTACGCCGGCTCTCTGCTCAATTACAATCGGACCGGAAACGGAGCTTTCGTTCTTGCTGCCGGAGCTCTTCTCGGCATTGGCGCTGCCTTCTTCTGGGTCGCCCAGGGCACCATCATGGTCACCTACACCACTGACAGCACACGTGGACGCGCCATTGGTCTCTTCTGGGTGGTTTTCAACCTCGGCGGTGCCATCGGATCGCTCGCCAGTTTTGGTCTCAACTTCCACTCGAAATCCGGCACTGTGACAGACTCCACATACGTTGCATACACCGTCATTATGCTGTTCGGCTGGATCCTATCACTATTCGTCTGCTCAACTGAGTCTCTGTCTAGCAAGTACGATGGCAGCCGGATTGATGAGGAGTCCAAATCCTTAACATGGGGCAACATCAAGTCCTCGGTCATCCAGACCATAATGATCATCTTCGACTGGAGAATCATGTGTCTGTATCCCATGTTCTTCAATGCCAATGTCTTCTACTCGTACCAGCAGAACATTGTTAATGGTATGACCTTTAACTTGCGCACGCGCTCCCTCAATAGCGCTCTCTACTGGATAGCTCAGATGGTGGGCGGGCTCCTGATGGGCTTAATCCTCGACCTCGGCAACCTCGACCGGAAAACGCGTGCCAGGGTCGGGTGGGCCATCTTGACTGTCACCGGCATGGCTATCTGGGGCGGTGGCTACCAGTTTCAGGTCTGGGATGACCAGCGCCTGCAACAGGGCCTCAAGCAGGACATCGACTATACGGACAGCTCTATCTCGACTGGGCCAATCTTTTTGTACTTCTTCTACGGCGCATATGACTCCTTCTATCAGGCCTACTGCTACTGGATCATCGGGGCTCAGTCACACAACCCCGTGGTCAACGCTGTGATCGTCGGTGCTTACTCTGCCCTCAAGCCCGCTGGCGGCGCCATGGCATGGAGGGTAAACGCGCAAAATGTCAATGCCATGACACAGTTCGCTATGAACTGGGGTATGACCATCGGTAGCCTGTTGGTGGCTGTTCCAAGCATATTGTCGCTCAAAGGAGCCACTTTCAGCAGTCAGGAGGCGATTGATGTAGACGACAAAACTGACGGACCAAGTAATGTGTAGATGGGTTTTCGACTTCTCAAGACATCAACAGCAGTATCCAAGAGAGTTGTCATCTGCCTGGGATATTTAATAGATCTGTCAATAGTTGTCCTCTGGGTAGATTACTACTTTCCCTTAGAAACACAGGCCGCTTCGCCGAGGTATCTTAACAAGTACATTCTCCACACCGTAAGACCTTTGTCAAAATTAGCCAGAATCTGACCCTACCATAATATTTCGACTTCTTCCAGGCCCAGACAAAGCTCTCTTATGCCAAAACCTCGCCAATAACCTTCAGGTAGCAAATAAAACTACCAAACGGAATATGGTAATATCTTCATCACGAAATCGTAGCCAGGGTAGAGCTATGTGCGGTACTAAAGGAGGCTTGTTAGGCTACAGACGTTCTGGTGTTTTGAGAAATTTTAAGATAGACTGTTCGATTATTGACTGAATTATAGATGGATGGGTTTCTCACTACCAAATCTTCACTACCGTCTCTAAACTCCAGGATATGAGTCAGGCCTAAGTTGATACCTCAGAAGGAGGATCTAGGCGAGAAACATTTGGGAAAGGTACGTATAGATATCCAGTGCGGAATCTCGGGAACAAAGAATTCTATTCTTATCGTCCTCTTCCCTTCTCACAGTCCAGTGAACAATTGGGCTCCAGAAACCTGCGGTCGACCATTGTAGATGCCGTATAGGTTCTTCAAAAACCCCCGAGTAGCATCCAGCCAGGGTTGTTGGCCGGCAGTGGCTTGACACGTCTCATCACAGACCTGGTGATTCTTTCCGCCCCAAATCACGAAACCATTGATATCCTTCTTCTGTGAGAGGATTGCCAACTCGCTCTTCCAGAGGTCCGCGGGGAAGAAGGAGTAATTGTTATGATACTGAGGCCAGGTGTAAGGGATGATAGGCAGGGTGCTGTCAATGGTTTTTATTTTTTGCACAACGGAATCTAAAGAGGCATTCCAGTCTGAAATGCTGCTGGTAAAGGTATAAGCAGATGGGAAGAAGGCGTGATGGCTGTGATTGGCGATCAGGCTTCGGTAGTGATCGTATAGTTCCGGTATTGTGTTTCCAGACAAGCCGTACCAGCCAATGATCTGGCCCTCCGGGAGCACATCTGCGGCCCATGTCTGGAGAGCGGAGAGGATCTCAAGATGGCGGTCTGCCGTAGACTCAGAAGTGAAGTAGAGATCTTCGCAGTCGAGCACCAAAGGGTAGCCAGGGTAGATGTTCCACTGAAGCACAGTACTCCTCCATTCGTTGGCGGAAGGTAGTGCTCCTGCCTCAACCAAGGGCTTGCACACATAATTCGGAATCCAGTTGATGTTGGTGGTACCGTAGCCAATCGACGTGTTGAGATACGCCGTGTTGTCGAAAACACGAAAATGTCGTTGACAGTCCAACGCCGCAGTGCAGAACTTGGCACTGAAGGCCGCGACAAGGAAAATTAATTTGACAAACATCCCTGAGACAGGGCTTTGACCTTCAACAAGATAGTAGGAACGGGTTTTGATCCAGTTAACCCTGCGACACACACTCTTAGGAGAGACTGGTATCCCCAAGATGGCTGATGAAGACAGAGCACTACTAGATCGCT
Organism: Pleurostoma richardsiae; assembly: GCA_030052745.1. Lineage (NCBI taxonomy): Eukaryota > Fungi > Ascomycota > Sordariomycetes > Calosphaeriales > Pleurostomataceae > Pleurostoma > Pleurostoma richardsiae. Next base: position 17,763 of record JANBVO010000051.1, read on the forward strand.
CCTTGCAACAGGAACAACGGCCGTGGTGATAGCTTGGTCTTATATCGCAGCATGTCGAGCTATCTACCTCCAAGGTGTGTCTCCTCTTAGTCCAAGTCAATGCCCTTATCGGCTCCCTATTAGACTGAACTACGACTAGCGCCACCGACATCCGCCGAAGACGCGGAATTCGGCTTCATTCCCTAGAAAAGAGACCGATAGCGGCAACTCTTCCTGTATTGCGTGCTCGGCTGTGAGTGCCCCGCACGCGGAGGCTGCTCGCGGCTACTCCAGCGCCCTGAGGGTTTTCCATGTCTCGCAAGCTGCATGGTAAATCGGGACAATCCCCTCCAACCTCCGGATCATGGAGGAGCAGCAAGTAGCTACCAGTTGTCTAGTATGCCGTAAACGCAAGGTGTGTCGAATGCTTCGTACGAAGCTCCGTAATGCCACTGGTATCCAGTTAGTACCTAGGCCTGACCTCATCATGATGCAGATCAAATGCGACCGCACCTCGGGAGCTTGCAACAACTGTCGCAAGTTTGGGGCCGAATGCGCTTACTCAACGGATGCCGGAGCGGATGTCGTCCGTGGACCAGTGACTGCAACTGATTCCATCACACAGGCTGGTCTCAAGCGCAGGCGTATTCTTTACTCCTGCGCTGAATGCAAGCGGGCTAAGACCAAATGCTCTGGCGGCGAGGCATGCGAAAGATGCATCAAGAAGGCCCTCGCCTGCTTCTATCATAGTCCGGAACCGGGAGTGGTTAGAGAAGCACAGGTTGCCCCCGTGTCTTCTCATTTGGTGCCGACGTGGATCATGAGCACAAGTCTGCCTCCCGTCGACAAGATTCGAGCTCTTGTCGACATCTATTTCGCCAGGGTCCACACTGTCCGCTGCATGGGCTTCCTGCATATCCCGACATTCATGGAGCGTCTTAAGGACTCACGACAGCTATACTCTGAGGATTCTGGGCTGATTTTCATCGTGTGTGCCCTAGCTGCACCATTCTACACGGCAGACATCGCAGGCGGCAGGGGTGAAGAATCAGAGTTTGAATCTCGCTTCTTTGATGCCGGCAAGGGCTGGGCAGCGAGCGCGATGCAGTGCGTGTTTTCGAATCTCGGCACACCTGGGGTCGAGTGTTTAATGACGGAAATTTTACTCCACGAGTACTACCTTCGGTGTGGAGACTACGCGAAAGGGTTCCTCACCTCAGGTCTCGTTGCCAGACATATCCAGGTGCTTCAGCGCAATCTTGAATATGACTATGACGTCCTCTGCCGCAGGAGCAGGATCTCCTGGGTCATGAAAGAAAGCAGGAGACGACTCGTATGGTGCTGTTATCTCCTGGATGCATTCATCGAGTGTGGCATCGACCAGCTGCGATTCGTCTCCCCGGATGACATTCAGCTGCAGCTACCATGCTCGGAGGACCTCTTCATGAGGAACAAACCTTGTATCACTGAGATACTGTGCAGGGGGGAACTTCTTCCCTTCGTGGACCCGCAATTGGGTATCTCTGCAGCTGATAATCTCGACCTGCGCGCATTTTACATCAGGGCAATGTCAACCCGGTCGAAGGTTTTGAAATACGTGAAAAACCTTGACGGTGAAGTCCCGTGGGAAACGGACCAGGTCTCGCATTTCTCTCTTTTGGACCAGGAGCTACGTGATCTTGAGGACTCAATACCTGACGACTTCCGAGTGTCCACTGAGAACACGTACCTCTTCAAGACCTCTGGCCGTCTGAACCTATACTTCGGACTACACATTCTTATCTCGCAGACGTTCAACGACTTGTACCGTATTGGTGTGTCGAATCTCGTATATCCCAACAACGCGACTCGCTGGATCCGGGAAAATGCGCCCACGGACTTTATCCGGCGTTGCCATCGCATGTGTGCCAGTAAGGCCGTCTACATTGCCTCTCTATTGGAGGAGCTCTGGAATTGCCACAAGGCAAGCATCATTGATACGCCGTATGCGGTGCATACGCAAGTCTGCAGCAGTGTGCTGGTTACGACACTTGCGTCGTGGAAGGAGCCGGAGCCCCTGAACCCTCACATCTCTCATCGCCAGTACCGGAGACTCCTACAGAATAATGTCAACATCCTACAGTATCTCCGGACCTACATCAAGGCTGACCTGTATTACGAGTCTGTCAGCCAGGCACTGAGGCGATTTGACGAGTTGCACGAGGATGGCACCCTTGAATCGAAGAAGAATGCACCCACACGAGTAGGCCCGGACGAAGCAATACTGAATCCTCCGCAGTATTCTCTCGAGTATATCTTGAATCCCCTAGGGGTGTATCCCATGGCGCGAAAACAAGCGCGCGACCGGCACGATCCGCAGGCTAGTGCAACTGATCCACCGGCCACAGAGCCAAGTAACGCTGGCTATCTTCGTCCACCTACTTCGGGTGCTTCATCTGACGTGATAGTGAGTCCCGGTGATAGCTCTCTCTTTTACATGTGGGATTGGGAGTCAGAGGTACAGAGCATGGACAACATGGGATATCCCACCTTTCTAGAGCCATTCCAAGGAGATGGTGATGGGATTCTCAGGATGTGACCGCTATTTCAGAGTGAGTGGCTGTTGAAGCGGGAAGATGCATTTGCTCTCTTTATGAGCCTGCCTGTTGTGGTCCCAAGTATAGACGTCATGGACTAACGGTAAACCCTTGGGACGGACAAGGCAATCACAGGGTCGCATGGCCGTATTTGACGTGCAAGCTAATAGCACACATGCTATCCGGGAGTGTATTGAGATAGTCCCGATATTGCACATTTCAAGAATTAAACCTCATCTTCAGGATATGCAGGACCGACAGGTCGCTGTTGACGGCTAGCTGCCACCTCTAGGGTATCAGCTTTGATATCCTCCTGCACCATGACGCCATCCGTCGTCGTTAGCACCGTACCCGCAACATCAATACCTTCAGCGAAAATCTAGGCCTCTTGGCCCAACACTGGACGAGGCCAGGAGGGTCTGTTAAATGGCTCTCAAACGAGTCCCTGTGAGCCGAGTCCCTGTGAGCCTCGCCTATTCTGCGAAGCTTGGTGCGTCCTTCTCGAGTCCGCCCGCGGCCCTCTCTGTACAGCGAATAGAACCGCCAAATTTTCACCATGGTGTCGCCGTTCCAGCTGGCACACACAGTTGCCCCTCGGTCACTGCGCATGGCGGCAATGGCAGGCGCTTCACTGGAATGGCCATCCCACTCGTATCTAAATCCTCGGTAGCTCCGCAATCCAGGGGCCAGCACGCCATAGTCGAGGTAGGCATGGAAGACTGGATTGCTATCGGCCTTGAACTCGGTGATCGCTCCCTCCTGACCCCAGTTGACAAAGACGTTCCCATTCCCCAACACTTGGAGGTTCCCTCGCGAGGGAGAATGCAGATCTGTGGCCGCCGAGCTGCCACAACAACTTCCCAGTCTTGCCGTTGATTTTGTAGATGGCGCACGTGTGGCGACCTGACACGAGGGAGCCGCCGTTGTCGTCTTTGTCGACGCTGTTGATGCGGAAATAATCCCACGCGTCGAAAGCGGTCAAGCCGGTGAAGGCCCTTCCAGAACGCAGAGAGGTGACCCTTCTCTGGCTCCATCGGTCAGAGGGCGTGCATGACAGAAGGCACAATGGGGAACCCCCCGAGACCAGCGGTGTCTGCTGCACTTACCAGCTGGGGATGCGAAGTCAAGGCCGTGGATTTCAAAGATAAGCTCCCCGGTAGTGATGTCAATCTCTTGGAAGATACCGTCGGCAATCCATTGCCCTTCGGCATACCCGCCGTACCGTGTCAAGTCGATCACCATAGGCTGGTAGACCTCGACTAGCGCAGTCTTCTCATTTAATTACTATCCTGAATTTGTGGATAGAGATGAACTTGTGAGTGAGACTCTGCACACCCGCAACTTGCTTATAATGCTGGTCATGGAGCACGGGAGTGCCGTAGGCGTGGCCGTGGAAGGGATCCAGGTAGCCTTGAAAGGCTTGAAGGGCGGGGTTCCTCTGCTATCTGACGGCCTGGAAGTTCCCAACCCAGCCAGCGAAGCAGCCCAGACTTGACCACACAAGATTACCGTCGTCATCGTAGATGCACCCAGCGGTCTGCTCGGGGCCAGCTCGCACTCCGTAAAAGCCAGGGTAAGGGTTCACAGAAATGAAGCCGGCAGCCACCTCGTCAGTCGCAGGAATGGTAATGTTCAGCTTCAGGGGTGCCAGATCCGGACGTGACCAGAATTGCCAGTCGGCGCTGGCCAGTCCCAGGCTCACAGCCCAGACAGCGAAGGATTTGGTTGGCATCATGGCAAACTGGAGGCTTTAGTAAGGCCTTCTAATCTTGCAATAATCTTGCAAGAGAATAAGAGAATGATGAAGAAGGTGGGAGGGAATGTCCGGTAGGGAACGTCCAGGAGGAAACTCCTTTCACGCACTCGGCGCCCTAAAGCGAAAGGCGACTTCAGCCGGACCCGCCACAATGTTCTGTGTCTCCATCATAAGTCGCATCCTGTCACTGCTATTCCTGCCCACAAGTTAGCAAATTCATTGTTCAAGAGGGCTCGTCTCGTCACCGCAGATCTGACCGGATACGGCGTTCCGGCGGATGTGTAGTGCTGGTCCGTTAGCGTCCGTTATGGCTTGCATTGGTACCTCAGGCTGCTAAGGTAGCTAGGACGCTAGCACGCCATCCCTCCGTCACACTCCGATCACATCACGGTGAGACGCATCTGGATTGCACAGCTGGATTGGGTCACGTCTCGAGAGCCTACTGGGAGACAGTCAGCTCGGAAGTCGACCGCGTGCTACTCCTATATACTCCCCTGATGCTGCTCCGTTCTCTGGAGCCGGAAGACGTCTACGTGGGGATGAATGGCATCCTCAAAATCAGAAAACCCCTCTCCACGACATACTGCATCCCCATTCCAGCTCCTGGCCTGCCACATAACCTAAGGTTTACCCCGTCTCAGGCAGCATGCGAATTCCCATTCCTGTCTGGTTGGCCGGAGCAGTCTCAATCAACATTGCCTCTGCCTCGGCAGAGGAAGGTCAGCAACAACAGGTCCTCTTTCCAAGCCGCGAAAATGAAGGAGTCGCACCCGGTCGTCCGCTGATGCGGCCGAAGAATATGGTCTTCATCCTCACAGACGACCAGGATGCAGTCTCCAACAGCGTCAACTTCATGCCGCGGCTGAGGGAACTCATCATCGACGAGGGCACACATTTCGCCAACCACTTCACAACGACAGCGATCTGCTGCCCGTCAAGGGTGTCACTGTGGACGGGCAAGCAGCCTCACAACACCAATGTCACCGACGTTGGCCCTCCATATGGTACATGAGAATACCCGTTTATCATTTAGAACGTCACTTGCTGATCGGATGTTTTGCTAGGCGGTTTTCCCAAGTTTGTCTCGCAGGGGTTGAACGACGCCTATCTCCCGATATGGCTGCAGGATGCTGGCTACGCGACTTACTACGCAGGCAAGATGTTCAACTCTCATACTATCCACAACTACGATTCACCGCATCTCAAAGGCTGGACGGATAACTACTTCCTCCTGGATCCAGGAACCTACTCCTATCTGAACCCCATCTACCAGAAGGGTCACGAGCCGCCCATGCAGCACCGTGGGCGCCACACCATGGACCTCATCCAGGAGCACACGGATCGTCTCCTGCGCGACGCTCTTGAGTCTACGAAGCCCTTCTTCTTGGCTATCGCACCCGTGGCGCCTCACTCCAACATTGACAGCAACTCAGGGGGGCCTCCCGTCATGACGGAGCCCATCCCCCTGTCTCGGCACCATCATCTATTTGAAAAGGAGCAGGTTCCCCGAACACAAAACTTCAACCCTGATAAGCCCAGCGGGGCAAGCTGGGTCTCTCGGCTCCCGCAGCTCAATGACTCAGCAGTTGACTACCTCGATCATTTTCATCGCCAGCGACTACGAGCTCTTCAAGGTGTCGACGAGCTGGTGGAGCAGATTGTAACCCAGCTGAAATCTGCAGGCGTACTAGATGACACCTATATTATATACAGCTCAGACAATGGTTATCATATTGGTCAACACCGTCTTCCTCCGGGCAAAGAGTGCGGCTTCGACGAAGACATTCGAGTTCCATTTTATGTTCGTGGACCGGGTGTCGCAAGAGGGCGCACTGAGTTTGCCGTGACGACGCATATCGATGTCGCTCCCACGATATTCACGATTGCCGGAATTGTCCTTAGACACGACTTTGACGGCACCCCAATTCCACTGCTAGAGCAGGCTGAGACCCACCGGGACCTCATACAGAGACACGAGCACGTGGCCGTTGAGTATTGGGGCATTGCCATTGCGGAAGGCGAACTCGGTGGTTGGGGTTAGCTGTCGCCCTTTACCTCTCGCCCTTTCATCTGTATGCCCGGGCTAATACAAGGCCAACCTCTAGATGGTAACGGACAGATAGTCATGCGCAACAACACATACAAAGCCCTTCGTATCAAGGGTGAAGTGTACAACCTGTACTATGCCGTCTGGTGCAACAATGAGCACGAGCTGTACGATGTCGAGGTAAGATGCCGCTAACTAAGTCTCCCTCTTTACCAGGACGACGGGATATCTGCTGACTACGACCGACCCAAATGCAAAGCGCGACCCAGGACAGATGCACAACCTGTACCCTGCCGAAGGTCTCCTCAAGACTTACTGGACGCCTTTCCTTGGTTCACATTTAGGCCTCGTAGTTTCTCGCCTAGACGCCCTCTTGATGGTGATGAAATCATGCAGAGGCCCGACGTGCGCAGCACCATGGGATGTACTACATCCGGAAGGTGGCGTCAAGAACCTCCAGGACGCGCTAGACAAGCGCTTCGATGAGTTCTACAAGGACCAGGTTGCAGTTTCATTCAACCGGTGTGAGGCAGGCTACATCATGAACGCCGAAGGCCCCCAGACTGGGTACGAGTATCGCCAGGGACTCCAATGGTCACATTGGACTTAAGCATAATAGATTGTTCTCGTTATCTGCAAGATAACTGACGTGAGTCGTTTCCATCTATAAGCCATGCGGGTCTGTAGACTCCGTTCTGTGTCGAGCTCCCGGTTGTCTCGCCCAATGTGCCGGTACACCACATATTGACGCTTGTAGACGGGTGCCAGTGAACCCGTCTGTTAATAGGACCAAGTCGTACTCTATCAGCTGAAAATAGTTACCATATACTTGCGCGTTGGAGCTACGCGGGCTCTTACTGCGCCCTCGACTTGTAGCTCCGATGTTTCCCATTGTCCTGACCTCCCCGCGGCGTTGCAAGATCCATAGTGGTGATCGACGGAAGACGTGCTAGGAGGGTCGGATTCGACGAGTCTCCAGCTGATGGCTAGTAGGTGTTTCTCCGAACATTGTCCCCTGATTGGGTGAATCGCTCTCCTGTACCGCCGACGGGGTTGCGATGTTGAGGACTTCAAGAAATCCGGGGACATCAATCGTGGACGGCTTATCAGTGTTGTTAATGTTGGTATCATGCGAATTAGACATCTGCCTTGCTGGCACCATGCTCCAACAAGCACGTTCAAACTGACAGCGGAGATGGGTCGGAAACCACCCCGCTGGCCTCAAATGTGATGAGTATCCTCCTCCTGGGTCGGCCTGCCTCTTTCAGTTTCCTCTTGTTTCGCTTGACGTCCTTTAGCTTTCCCCGGAGAGTTTTGTAGCCCAAGCAGACACAACTCTTATCTTCGCCTCTACTGCGCATATTTCCTCTGAGCTTGGCAGCTTTAAGAGCACGAGCTGGCTAGCCACTGGTCACACGCTTGCCGTCTGCTCTACCCAGCCTTTGCCTGGAAAGCTCTGTAAAATCTTTGGGCGCAAAATCATTCCTTCCGTCCGCATATGCCGTCTTGACTCTTGGTCGTGTCCTGTGGGGCATGAACACCAAAGTCTGGCAGATTCTTGGGGGTAGAATTGTCAGCGGGGTCGGCGACAATGGCCTCAATTATTATCACAAACTCCGTAGCTAAGCACGACATTGCGATATTCCGGTCCTATATAAATATGACGACAACCCTTTGGTGGAGTGTCTGCAGCCCCCTTGGCGGTCGGATCGCGGACCGAATGGGTTGGTCATGATTATTCTAGCGCATTCCTCTATTCGCCTTTCCGGTTCTTCTGCTCAGCACCATACTCAAGGTGATAGTTCCTGATGGAGTTGATGGCGGAGATTATCCAAATGTCGTTCCAGGCCATGTTGGCGAAAGTGGACTTCATAGGAGCGTTTCTCCTGTCGTCGATCATCGCCCTCCTTGTCATTTTGATGGATGGAACGGGTGGCAGCGTCATGGCACTTCTCTCGCTTTTGATGATAGTAACTTGCTAGCCGGCGAAGATGCCTATCAAGAAACCTCTTGAGTCCTGTCCCAGGTGATCAGACACCCATGCGTGGAATAGTATTGTTCGTCTATGCACATTTCATGTACATACCACCTGTCGCATATCCGCTAGGGGACGTGCACCAAACCATAACTACAGGTTGCATACCTAGGTAATTAAAGTAACATAGCAGCTCACCGGTACATGACCGGAGCCGGAAAAACATAACCCCCTCAAGCCACTTTGGGCCAGATAAGACGACCTTTTTGGCCCACCAAGTAAAGGTAGATTGAATCGGACAAGCAATTCAGATAATTACGCACCCCTAACGTGATAGGTTGCAGCGGACTAATCTAGCAAGCGGTGACGCTTCTGAACGGGAGCGGAAGCGATTTAGCGGGGTCCGGGAATTGATACAACGGCACAGTACATACCTTGGCTTTGTGTCTATGATAGGAGCACGGGACCGTTTAGTTAGTCTTGTATCCTTTCACGTTGGCGCCTGTTTCGCCCGTCTGTTCACCAACCGGACTGCGCCGATCAGACCAATATTCCCCAGCTTCCCTGCCTCCCTAGCAAACCAGCAGGACGCGACCGCATCTGGCACTCAACTGGACACTTATGCAGCACCCCGGCTGGGCTCGTACTCTTACCGATACACCTGCGATGGCGTCTCAAGCCAGAATGCGGAGGCTGCTACGTCTTTCAGGCGTTCATCACGCCGGTGTGCCCAAGCCGCCTGGCCCCTCAAGACAGCAGCTCTGGCAAATGCCACTCAAAACAGCTTATTCGACTACTCAAGCATGCGGCCTGCAGAAACCCCCGCGCGTAATCACACCGGCGGTCATGGCAGCTGTCGCTGCAGTGGCCTTTGGCGCTGGGCTGCTCTTTGCTGGTTGGCCTTTGCCACCATTCTCGAAGCAGCCGAGATTGCATCCAGTCCAATATGCCGACCACGGAACCATGGTTGAGGTCAGTACAGCGTCAGCGTCACAACACGTTTCGTGCCTCATAAGCTCAGTGCGATCCATGTACACATAGACTGCGCGAGAGATTGCAGCCGCGCTTGGCGATGAACTCGTGAGCTTTGACCTTGACGACATCGAGAGGCACGGCTATTCCGATTGGTCTTCATCTAATTCTAGCGGACGGCCTGTGGCGGTGGTGTATCCCAAAACGACCGATGACGTCTCTAGAGTTGCCGTTATCTGCAGTCGGCATGACGTCCCCATTGGTAGGCATTCAGTTTCCGCGCGGACAATGAGGTGAGTATGGCGTGTTTTCTGACAAGGCTGAAGTACCCTTCGGAGCGGGTTCCTCTATAGAAGGGAGCTTCTCTTCACCATATAGTGGCGTTGTCATTGACTTCGCCCATATGGACAAGGTGATTGCTTTCCATCCGGATGATATGGATGTTGTGGTGCAGCCAGGGATGAACTGGGTTGATCTGAACAGGACGATGGAGGAAGAAGGCCTATTTCTTCCCCTGGATCCCTCGCCCACTGCAACTGTCGGCGGCATGGTCTCAACCAACTGCAGCGGAACCAACGCGTTCCGCTACGGCACTATGAAGGACTGGGTCATCAATGTGACAGCAGTTCTCGCCGACGGACGAATTATAAAGACGAGACGGCGGCCACGGAAGACCTCTGCTGGCTACAACCTGACATCTCTCTTTGTGGGTGCAGAGGGCACGCTGGGCATTATCACGGAAATCACGCTCAAGCTCGCCGTCGTGCCCAAGGAGACGGGGGTCGCAGTGGTGTCCTTCCCGACTATCGCCGACGCAGCCTCGGCTGCGACCAAGGTGATCCGATCTGGCATTCAAGTAGCTGCGATGGAATTGATGGACGACACCCAGATGCGCATTGTCAACCGGCATGGTAGCGAAGCCGTCAGGAAAACCAAGTGGGATGAGACAGCCACATTGTTTCTGAAGTTCTCCGGCCCCACCAAAGAGGGTATCCAAGGGGATATCTCTCGGGTCAGAGAGCTGATGGTACCTCACAGTCCGACAAAGTATTTCTTCGCAAGGAACAAGCGAGAGGAAGCGGATTTGTGGGCTGCAAGGAAGGAGGCACTCTGGACGATGACCTCTATCAAACCGGAAGGACACGCAATCTGGTCCACGGATGTGGCGGTCCCTATTTCCCGTCTGGCCGAGGTTATCGAGCTATCCAAAAAGGATGGAGAGAAGCTCGGGCTCTTCACCAGCGTTGTGGGGCATGTTGGCGACGGTAACTTCCACGAGGCGTTAATGTACGACCCAAAGAACCACTTGCACAAGGCCGCCGTCAAGGAAGTTGTTAACCGTATGATGGGCCGGGCTTTGGAGATGGAGGGAACAGTATCGGGCGAGCACGCCATTGGCATGGGAAAGATAGTAGGTTGCTCATTACTGTGGTCTCAGCCAGCTGATAACTGAATCTGTAGCAATGCCTTATGGACGAGCTCGGAGATGATACGGTAGAAGCCATGAGGCTAGTGAAGCAAGCACTCGATCCGAAGTATGGTCCTACGTCATCTCAACTAACGGCTATGGCTTCGACTGACGATTTATAGATGGCTCCTCAATCCCGGAAAGGTCTTCGAGCTCCCCGAAGGCTCAAGTGCTGTCGCGGCGGATCGTGCTTGATAGTTTATAAGTAGACCTCTGTGGCAAGATTATGCAGCAGGTATCTATTCACTTTCATTACCGATCGTTCGGCATTCCTGTTCAAGCCAATGTATTGAAAGTTCCGACGTACTGCGGTTGATTGCATGGGACACAAAATTCTCTTCCGTGTAAATATGGGCTGCTAGACTCGACCTCACTGAATGTACTTCTTCGACTGCCTAAGTCTGTCCTTGACATCTTCCAAGATATGATATTTTTACCGACCTTTCGAGGTCGCACTAATCACAGCGGATTGCCATCTGCGCCGCACAGAGGAGAAATCGCATCCTGCGCTAGCTGGTCTGCCACACGCGATGACACTTCGGGCCAACGGCGCATCGCGTCTTGCTCCGCGTCGTAGGAATACAGCCACCTATTGCGCATCTTGACAGATTCGGGGTCAATTTCATTCCCTTCGTCCACCATGAGGGCCGTGTGCCACCGGTCGCGAAGGTCTTCGCCGTTCTTCTGGCTGAGTCTCGTGCGCGCGAATCTGAGCTTCTCGTATGTTCGAGTCTAAGAGGGTTAGCTCATCGTGACGAGGTAAAAACGCAGAGTGATGCCTGGGCTTACTGCGAGAGGGACGTTATCTTTGCCCGCTAGCTTCAGGCACACGGCCAACGCCGCAGCACTTTCTGTTGCCTGGCTCGCGCCTTGCGCACTGGTCGGCAGATGAGGATGACAGCTATCTCCGAGCAGCGCAATCTTGTGGCTCTTGGATACCCACGTCGGCAGGGGCTCACGGTAGCAGATCTTCCAATCCAAGCAGGCCGGCGTCTTATACAGCGCTGCTGCAATTCTTGGGTCCAGGTCTGTGATGAGCTTTTGCACATCTTCCAAATTGCCCTCCTGGAACCATGATTCTTTGATTTCCATGTCGGCCTCGTGTGAGAGCTTCCGCGTTATGATCCAGTTGAATTCCTTTCCGTTCCGCAGTGTGTTCTGGACAAGATGTTTGTCCTCTCCTATCCTTCGCGTAATGTCAGTCGGCCCCATAAGCATAATAGGGGGGGGGGGGGGGGGGGGTACTCCACCATATGTTAACGCAGTCATGGTCCACGAAGTCCCGGCAGGCAGGATCCTCCCTGAGATGCTCTCCCGGGAAGTATGCTCGATAACAAGAATAGCCACTGCTTTTCGGTGCATCGGCGAATCCGAGGACGAGTTCGCGGGTTCTCGACTTGATCCCATCCGCACCAACAACGACATCGGCCACTACCTCCCGCCCATCGGCGAGAATGACGCTCGGTTTGTCCTCGTCAAAGGCAACGACCTCGGAACCCATGCAAATTTTAATCCCACTGTCTCGTACAGCTTTCAGAAGAACCTCATGGTAGTCTCCACGGTGGCCGATATAACCGGCCATATCCATCAAAGGCTGTTGGGCCAGGATCTTCCCGTCATTCCAGCGCCGTATCTGCATGTCTGGGGCTTGGTTACCAATACTTGTTAGGCCTTCGTACAGCTCTCGGCCTCCCCACCTCTCCAACAACGTGAGTGCGTTCTCGCCAAACCCCAAAGAATCACCCAATCTACGGAAGCCGTTGAGTTTCTCGTAGATCGTGACAGCATGTCCGTGATGCTTGAGCGCAAGGGCACAGGCGCAACCCCCCAGCCCGGCTCCAAGGACAATGACTAGGAAACTGTCAGAACTCGGACCACACGCGAAGCCACCAGGTAACACCACCTTGTATCTTCTCGGCCATAGTCGGTACAGCCTAAGCAGTTACTTTCTCCGGACGCATGAGATAAATACAGACTTTCAGGAATCGCCGCGACGAAGAGATCTACCCCGCGATATCTTTAGGCACTTTACGGAGACCTGTCTATTCCGGCAGCAAATCTCTGTGCTAAGATTTATTTCATTGACAGTCGGAAACAGATATACCCCCGATGATTGCCCTGTGTCTCGACCTCGTGTAGCTCCGTCTGCGGGGTAGTCTCTCCGAACCTGCGTGAAGAACGGCGAAAAAAGCACTGCCGGCGCCAGCAGGGACCGACAAGCCATGGAGGACCTCCGTGTCGGCGGTCATTATATAACATCCGAGTCCCAGGTCGGCGCCTATGTCGAGTCTACACGTTCTCCAGTCGTTATATTAGCGGCGCATATTTCTGTCTGTGCCATAATCTTGCCTGACATCTCATTCCATGACATAGTCTCCTTCTAGAACAATGGCTCTGACCTCTGACTTACCTCCAACACCGGACCTGAACGCGGTCTACAGCGGCGCGCCACCGCGCCTTGCCGCTCAGGCTGCTGCCGTGAAAGCAAGCCTGTACGGGAACCGATCGGCACCGGAAGTCGCGCCTCGGCGAAAGGGTATTCGTCTTCCTCCAGGTACAACATTCGAGCAGTTCGAAACAGCTATCCGCGAGTTGTCTGGGATTGTTGGCGCCGTGAACGTAGAGGTCACCGATCAGAACCTTGTCGATGGGTGGTACATGGAGCACCCGAAGACCCACGACGCCTTCCATTGTGTGGATCAAGAGGAGATGGTCAGCAGCGCCGTGGTCTGCCCAGGCTCTACGGATGACGTTCAAGCCATCGTCCGGTGGGCAAACAAGCATGATATTCCGATATATCCCATCTCGCTCGGACGGAACCTTGGCTACGGCGGGGCAGCCCCCCGAGTTCCCGGATCTGTCGTGATCGACCTAGGCAGGCGAATGCACAGCATTCTAAATATCGATGCTGAGAACGCGAGCTGTGTTGTTCAGCCCGGGGTGACTTACTTTCGACTCTACGAAGAAGTTCAGGCAAGGCGACTTCCGCTATGGATTGATTGTCCGGATCTTGGTGGCGGCAGCCTTCTCGGTAACGCGATTGACCGTGGCGTGGGGTACACTCCGTATGGCGATCACTTCGCCATGCATTGCGGCATGGAGGTCGTATTACCAAACGGGGAGCTCCTTCGAACAGGTATGGGTGCAATGCCCGGGCCGAATGGGACAGACAATCCCACATGGCAGTCTTTCGGGAACGCCTACGGTCCCGCCATTGACGGCATCTTCTCTCAGAGCAACTTCGGCATCGTTACAAAGATGGGGTTCCATCTCATGCCCGAAACCAACCATCAGTCTTATTGCCTGACATTCCAGAATGACGATGATTTTGAGGAGATTGTCGAAATTATCCGTCCACTCGCCCAACAACGCATCCTGGGCAACATTCCACAGCTCCGTCATGCTATCCAAGAACTCAACATCACAGGCCGCCGCAAATCCTCATTCCATAGCTCACCGGAGCCTATGACACCCGAAGAGATCAGGGCAGCAGCCAGGACGCTGCCGCTCGGAGAGTGTGCCTGGGTTTTCTACGGAACGCAGTACGGAACTCCGGAATCAATCACCCAGCAGTTACAGGCGATCAAGAGTGCGTTTTCTCGGATCGAGGGCATGCGCTTTTTCTTACCCAGCGATGTGGCCCCCAGTCACGCGCTTCATTCTCGGGCTCTGGTGTGTAGCGGTGTTCCTGTACTGACCGAGCTGAATTGGCTAAATTGGATGCCAAACGGTGCCCATCTTGACTTCTCCCCCATCGCACCAACCAGGGGCAGCGATGCCAGGGCTGTTCACGATATTATACGAAAAGCCTATGCTCGGCACGGATTTGATTTATTCACTACCCTTTGCGTCGCGGGACGGGAGATGCACTACATCGCCAATATCATTTACGACAGGAGCGACGACGAGATGAAGCGCCGGGCGGTGAAGCTGATGAGAGAGATGATCTCTGAGTGTGCGGAGAGGGGTTTCGGGGAATATCGAACACACTTATTGTTTGCTGACCAGGTGGCAAGGACCTATAGCTGGAACAACCAGGCTCTCCTGCGCTTCAATGAGACCATAAAAGACGCCCTAGACCCAAATGGCATTCTCTCCCCTGGACGAAACGGAATTTGGCCGCGCAAGTACCGCGACAAGGGCTGGGAGCTGGGAGCTGACGACATTGATATGGGCCGGATAGGTCCAAAAACGCCATCCAAGCTCTAACTAATTACACAGGCAAAAGAGCTTTTACTTTTATTTCGATGGAACATAAGACTGTCGCCTCTGTGCCTCTCACGGCCACCTTAGAGTAGTTTGAATCATTTAATTCATTTTGTCTGTCAAGTTCACGCGATGCAAATTAGCGTCTCGCCGCTGAAGATGTCGATATCTTTGGGTCGTCTGTAACAAATACCTAGCTCTGGCCACTTTCTAAACCACCATAATTATCGTAACTTGGTGCAGGCAAAAACTCACATTCTACTGGGATGCTGAAATGTTGTGGCTTTCCGTCGAGCTGGTCAAGCATTTAAATTGCCTCTTCACCTAAATCTACGTCCTGGAAAGTTCTCATAAATCTGGAAAGTCGTTATCGACTTAGAGATGGGCTGTGCTTATTGCCTTTCGTCCACACCGAAAATATTTGAGCTGGAGTTATTGGACTATTCTAAGTCGGGTTAGAACCGAACCAGTAAGACCTTGGTTTAACTGCTGATAAACAAGGGTGCTAGCACACTATTCTCGAACCAGACTTTATCTTTCTTCCAGCCACGGACTATGAAGTCCATTCCGATTTCCATCGCAGCGATAATTCGCTCTGGAGTACCCTTCAGGGGAGCCGCCGGGGCACGCCGAATATACCAACAGATGAGGTGTACGCCTGCATGGATGGCAATCCTGTATGCCATTTCGTCACTGACGCCGCCGTAGCCCTCAACGAACCCCTGGATGGCCCATATCGAACATTCAACGTCCTTGAAATGTTTCCGTTCGTAGAGGTCGCCGATCATCTGGCCTAGATCGTAGGCACGGTGACCAAATTGGGCGAATTCCCAGTCGATGACGAAGAGTTGTTGGGCGTCCTCCGACTGCTGCTTTTCCAACGCAGTAGCGCTGGTCACTAGAACACTAATTCCAAAAGTTACCGCACGGCTCGGCTTGCAAGGCAGAGATAATCAGGAGCAGATAAGATGGAAATCTTACTTGCCCGCCCAGAAATCCCCGTGTATGATTCCGCAATTCTCTCCCATGTCGAATTCGGCTAGCTGCTTGAACTCCTCCATGGCCATATATTTAACATCCTGTAATGTTGCTTTGTCCCGTTCTAGGATTTCGGGGAAATTCTCGAGCACCTCGACGAAAGCATTGTAGGTGATTTGATACTTCAGCTTCCGCATCGGCTCGTTTTGCGCAATGTCTGCTCGGAGGGCGGCCTGCTCAGGCGCTGAGGACCAAGCATGGAAAGCTCGGAGCCATGATCCAAGTTTACGGCCAATAAACGTCGCGATCGGGTGAGCAAGGAGGCGACTATCCTCGGGCGAAGTCAAGATGGATGTTAGATCGACGGCATTGGGGACATCCTCTAGTACCTGAGTCTTCATCTCCCCGTCAAATAGATACAGACGCGGCGTCTTGACAGATACATTGGCCGGGGAGAAGCTGCCCAGAGCATCCAGCATGGCCTCTTCATGGGACTGGTAGGAACAACAAGAAATCAGTATTCAGCATGTGCCATCGAGTGTACTCTTTTGTCCTCTGGGGCGGTGAGAGAAGAGAGTCTCTTTTCTTTTTTTCTTTCTTTTTGGGGAGGCGGGGGGGATAAGGTTACACAGCGGGACACATCAAGTAGAAAGTCTCGATTAGATGCGAGCGAGGCAGCAGAATGCTTGACGATGATGGTGCGAGCGGCGATCGCCCCCATCGCCCCTAGTAGTGGATGAACGAGAACGCCGCGGAAGACGAAGTTGACGCTACCGCCGCTCACCCGCGTCAGGGAAGAGCAAGCGTACCGCGTCTGCGAGAGATGGCGCGAGACTTGAGTGGCGACTTGCTCTTTCGCTATTTGCTCGTTCTTTGCCATCCTGTTCAGATCGGGTTGCCGTAGATGAACAGAAGTAATCTGCATTCAGCAGGGCAGGGGTGTAGAGAGAGAGTTCTCGTGTTCATCTCGGTCGGCATTGCGCAATATGAGTCACAGACAGTATATTTCCTCATGATTACCGTTTTGACTACCCCAACCTCGGAAGACCTGATTTTCCAATCCACCGACTTTCCCCAGTGCCCGTCATGCCATGATGCTATTTTTTTTCTCTGCTCTTATCCTATCGTAGGCGTTAGGAAAGCCTCGTCCGCTTCTATGGCTTCCATCCCTATTTCAGCAATAGCCTTGGCAGGGGACCCGGTTTGGACTATCACCTCAGCGGCTCCAGTGAATTTGGTAGTCCGCAACATTTCAAATAGGTAGACTAGCGAGATATTCAGTGGAGAACTGAGCAAGAAGCTTATTAGTAAGTAAAGAAAGAGCCTGAACGGTAGGATGCTCGACCGTATCCCTGGCAGCACTCGACTCGCTCTTCGGATGTCGAATCGATTGTCTCGATCCAACCTCTAGCCCCCAGGAGGAGTGGTGGGGTAGTTGCTTTTAGAGCCGACATACACACGTATGAGATGAGAAGTAGTTAGCCGGCACACAGTGAAAATACCCCGCATCAAGGAAAGCTGAGTCCGCAACACCGGTGATGGAGGAAGGAAACTAATCACGATCTGTCCACCTTCTGAAGTAGAGTAGTATATGGACCCGAGATGCTCACGTTTGGTGCCGTTCTTCAATTACCTCGACACACTAGGAGGGCAATAGAGCAGCCGCTAGCAAAGCGTAGCTATGTCACCATGAATATATCAGGCGCATTCTTGCACCTCCAGAAACGAGCAGCCGCTTCGTAGAGCTCGAAGGCGCTTATGGGTTCGGCGACGTGGCATCGTCGCCTGTATATGTCAACCTGTTAATACTAGCGAAGCGGTGGGGCGTAGATGAATACTGGAACCAGTTAGATGCAGAGAGCAAGAATTTCACTCCTCTGTCCAGTCCGTTAACTTCCGTCTAGCAGGGTGCTTTATGGAACCCCAGCAGAGACGGCATGGCTTGGGCCCGCTGATTCACCAAATCGTCGACTATTAGGGGCAGTAAGCTGCTTCACCGTCCGCAACTTCCTCTGATACTGCGTCATCACATGATATCTCCAGACCTTTTCATAGCCCTGCTGGTCTACGCTTCAGTTACACGCCGCCCCCCGCGTCGTGTCGCAAGTACTCGGAGCCATTATCAATAGTGATCCTAAAACGGATTTGCACCGCGAATGCTATCCCAAGCCCCTAATCGGGGTATACAGCAGGATGCAGCCTTTTCTTTGCGCCACGGGCGTAGCGGTGCGGGCATACGGCAAAGTGGCGTCTCTCTGGTTTTGGCAACCGGGCTCCTCGAGATAACTGCGTGCAAGGGGACCGTCAGACAGGAGGTCGGCTATGCGCTATCTGTAGACATTTTCACCGTCCCCCACACGAAGGTCCGCGAGCGGCACTCGTATCCTACATCTCTAGGCGGTAGCTACTTGACGCACAGGCTTGGGTCTCGAACGCCATCGAAGACTCACTCAGCAGCTTCCGTCCTCCACGGGGCAGTGGCAGGCTGGCCACCTGGATACCAAGCACGTAAAGTAAGTGCCTAAGGTGATTAGTACTTGACTGCCTTAACTTTCCTGGTATACAGCACTTGTACGTCCCCTCTCCATTCAATCAGCAGCATATACACCTACACGTCATAGGACCCTACCTAAGGTACTTAGGTTACTCTTGAATACTTGACACATGTACCTACCCTAACTGGTATCTCAGGAGGAGTAACACAGATGCAGTCAAACAGAATAAGATAGGTACCTAATTTATCTATAAGACGTCGCTTCCGTCGAAAGTGGTCCAACATCCGGCCGTCAGGCAACCTTACCGTTCCAGCTATGTACGACGACAAGTCATGCCCGGCTGCGAAGACGTGACTAGAGCCACGACGACGACGGCAAGACGATAGAAACAAGTTCAGCACAGGCACGGCAAAAAAGTCAACCCCCGGCATCTCTTGGGGACTGTTAAGTCCTCACCGTCTGGTGAAGATCTTAGGTCCAGCGGCATGCCCAACAGCATGTCCAACAGCAGCAAACCCAGCAGCCCAGGCTTAACAACAGAGTGCCCAGCAGCTTGCACAACCCTTACATGACCACCCCCAACAAGTCGGTCAGGTTTTCTGCCAGCTTTTCCAAGCCATGTTTCGTGTGATGGCTCCTGACGCTCAGCATGTGCACACCAAATCTGCCCAAGCCTCTTCACGTAACCAACCGCAGGGTGCACGGCCTCCCCATTTCTGGCCCTCATCCAGGTCGAGGCTCGGATGGCCCAGCGAGATGGGTGACCTAAGAAATATCGACGGCCGAAACCTTCATTATGGCAAGTAATTCGCCCATCGGCAGAGGCTACGCGAGTCGGTCATCATACCAGTCTTCTAGGTACCCGGTAGCCCGCCTCTATCGTATTAGCTACTGACCTCTGCGAAGAGGGATCCAGGAGATTGGAGGAGGCCTTACCGGATCTAGAAGAAAGCCAGGGAGATGCTCCTGTCTTGGCTGTGATGCTATATTGAATGTAAATCCTCTATGGCAACAGTATCGGCATCTACCGAGCAAATGTAATCTGGGTAATTCGCGGAGATAATTCATGATTCATCTCAGAGGTCGGCGTGATTGGACAAGCGTGTTATTGGTGAAGTCACACCCCGATGCACAATGCCGAGATTCCCGATGCCTAACCGGCAATTGAGTCTTCGTAGCTGAATATCACAAGATAAAAAGTTTCAGAATTTCCGGCTGGTTCTTCCTTTTGGAAAGAGGCGAAGTCAGGTTGTGCTAATTCGGGAGCGCACTGCTACCGTTAGGTCCAACATGCAGTTGAGATCCCTTCTACTCGCCGCTGTGGTGGCTGGGCAACGCGTTAGTGCCGCTGCTACGCTTCGCTTCTCATGCTCACAGCTTGTTGTCGAACGTTTAGATCCGTGAGCAGAGATGCAGCCACTAGTTCATTCCTTAGACTAATCTCTCATCACTAGCCTTGTTAACCCTGGGTCAGTCCCATCCGTGCATCTCCATCAGGTTGTGGGAGGCAATGCCTTCAACGCAACGATGGACTCGTCTCTTCACGATCCGGCGACGACGGCGTCGTGTACGTCTTGTACGCCGACAGAAGACTTCTCCAACTACTGGACCGCGGTTCTCTTCTTCCGGTACGTCTGCCATCTCCCTTGACGCAGTGTTGGTGGGACATACTAAGCCTCCATCTCGAGTGCTCGGAATGGGACCTTTAAGCGTGTCAACACTTTTGGCAATGGCCTTGGGTTCACCTCTGCCAATGGTGGGCAGACTGTATATTATCTGTCGTCAGGCAAGGTGACTGCGTTCAAGCCTGGGTTCCGGATGACCGTTGGGGACCCGGCATTCCGATTAGCCGCGCAGCTCAGCTCTAAGTACACCATGCTCGACTACACCTGCTTGGCGTCGCCGATGACACGAGGCGGCCAGACGACTCACTTCCCAACGTCGCCTTGTAAGGCCGGCATCATGGTTAGCATCCGCTTCCCGACGTGCTGGGATGGCAAGAACCTGGACAGCCCGGACCATCAGAGCCACGTGGCGTATCCGCAGGGCAGCGCATGCCCATCAAGTCATCCCGTGATCATCCCGCAAGTGTTCTACGAGACTTACTGGGATACAACCCTGTACAACGACCCTGAGGACTGGCCCGCAGACGGCTCACAGCCGTTCGTCTGGTCCTTTGGCGATAAGACGGGTTATGGCATCCATGGTGACTACGTCTTCGGCTGGAAGGGCGACGCCCTGCAGAGGGCGATGGACACCAACTGCAACAGCGACCTTTTCTCCAACAGCATCAACTGCGCCACACTGAAGACACAGTCGCTTGATCAGGCTAACAAGTGTACCATGAAACGGACCGTCAACGAGAACCTCGACGGCTGGCTCTCCGAACTTCCTGGTGGCATGCAGGTGATGTAAATTCTAACAGCGAGCGAGCGCTATAGTTCATAGAGCCCTTTGGGAAGGAGCTGCGACTGGATTTGAGGAACACCACCCTCGAACTGTATCCGTCTGATAGAATTTGCGTCTCAAATTAATCTCAAATCATGTCAAACAGCTGTCGTATTTCACAGAGAGGCCGTTATAGTATCAGCGGCGTCTTCAATTTACCATGTCCGCTCACATGATTGTGGGACGACCTGTACTTCTTGCCGCGGATTCCCCTTCAGGTTTGTGCCAATCAGCGTGTCGAATCTCATGTATCCCAACAACGCGACTTGCTGGATCCGAGAAAATGTGCCCAAGCACTTCATCCGGCGTTGCCATCGCAAGGATCATTGGTACGCCCTATGCAGTGCGAAAGGAAACAACGATATTGTATCTCTTGTGTCCCGTGAGGCCGGTGAGAAGCTGATGTGCAATGCAAGTAGGCTATGGTGGAGGCGTTGGTACTTTTGATTTTGTAAGCGTTCATCTGTAGGTAAGGTGTGCCAGTGGGTGTTAGCGTAGCGGAGCTAGTCGGAAATCTCCCGTGGTTGACGACTGTCGGAGAGGGCATCGTCACGACGAGCAGCAGTAGCGATAGTGTACCTGAAACGAATTAGTCAAAAGCGTAGTCACATCTTGATTCCTCTCAGTATGAATCTAAACTAAGCTGCAAAGAGGAAAATTCCAAGGCCAGACCCAAAAAGCATGTGATACGGCACGTGTGCCACCATTGCCAGCTTCAATACCTAGGTACCCCTCTGTACCTTGAGCCCCTGCGGCTTGCTTTCTGCCCCCCATCGGAGACACTGCGATGATCTGCGCTGAGTTACAGGCCACATTGGACGTCAACGACAGGGAGCAGCGAGCACGGCCGCCTCCTTTCTTTCAGCTCCTAACATCAGCCCGTGGTCCGGTCCCGTACGGGCCGGAAGCAGAAGGTGGGCCCCGGTATGATGGCCGCCAGAGAACTCCCATGACCGGCCGATTTGTGTCCCCATCTGGATATCACGGGAAGTGAGAGAGCCTGCCCTTTCCGATTTGATATCGAGACAGCCTCTGCGATCTGCCTTCCTCCCCTTTTCGGAATCGAGCGTTCTGACCGGATCTCCTTCCTCTCTGCTCTCTTTCTTTTCTGCAGTCCCTCCAAATTTTCAAATCTCTCTCTCTCTCTCTCTCTCTTATCACATCGCGCGATACCTACAGACTACAGAAAACTGTCGTGTGGTTACGAGTCACCCCGGACGGACCTACACTCTTCCCAGCCGCCCCGGATAAAAACACGTTACGGGATTACCAAGGTTAGTCGGAACGATGAGATCCTCGAGGAGGCCGCGAGTGCACCATCCGGTCGGTGGCGACCCGTGCAAAGCACCGTCTAACATCGCATTTATCATAGAAAAAGTCAACGCTCACAGGGAATCAAGAGAAAATGGATTTCAGCGACGATTCTTCGAGCATCAGCTCCGAGGGCGGGATCGTGCACGACCACTGGCTCGGTCCTGACCCGCACGCGCCGCATCGTGTCCACCCCGACGAGGTGCCACATCGGCCAGATGATGCGGACACTCTCATCCGTGTCGCGGGTCGGGAGCAATGGTTCCCCGAGACCCTGCTTAATCTCAGCGAGGCCAATCGAGAGAACCTGTCGGAGGAGGTTGTCGACTATCTGATGGCGACCTCCAAGAGCATGATCAACCCGGAGCTGCCCGAGGTCGTTGCCCGCCTCGTCCGCGCCAGATTGGGCACTTCAAACTACAGACTGAAGCCCAGCGCCCAACTCTGGTATCGTGCTCTGGACCAGCAGCTCCGCGGCTCTCCCGCGACAGTGAATTTCGTCCTGGTGGAAGTGTACCGCTGCTTTGCTTTAGGGTGCATCCCGGACGGTTTACGTGCGCGCCTGCGCGCCAGCGAAAGAGAGTGGTATCTCGATGAGGACATCGAGTTTGACGGGGACCACCCTGTGGGTCCAGATGGGATCCTGGGCACGGCTGTGCCGTGGGTCCCCCGACGCCGGCGCAACGTCTCCTCCCGCCAGCACCGCTTCCCTCGCCGCCTGATCCATTCCCAGGTCGGCCAAACCCAGGACGGTGCGTCCATCTTCCAGACCTTCCACGTCTACTATCCCGCCAACGAGCAGCGGATTGAAGCGCTGCGGCAACAACAGGTGGACCTGCAGCTCGCGGACGGCGACATCGTCGTGGGTGTTGCACAGCCGGCGGTCGCTCAGCACCGCGCGGCTGAACCTGGATTCGGCACTCATGGTCTTGCCCGCGCCGGAGCTCCTGCACGCAGTTATCCATTCTCCTACCGGTCTAGTGGACTGCACAGCCAGGGCAGCTCGCATCGCGCACAGTTGGACCATGTTCTCAGTAGTTAACCAGTCACGGCGCGCTATGCAGTCGGTTATCCACGGACGCTCTAGTCCTGCGACACCGTTATCCTATGACTTGCTGCTGTCTGGTATACGATTGTCCGCGTGCAAGGCAATCAGCAGTATGAGATAGCGGTAACAACAACGGCTAACCACCTCATCGTTAGCTTCGTCTAGATCGGCTGTTAATTAGGGTTAAGTAAAAACAGAACGTACAAAGAACTACTACCTGTAGCGCTCTTTTGTCGAGAGATGTCTCGATCATTGACTGGCAAAAGCTCTCTGGCTTACCCAATCTCTTTTCCTCAAAAGCGCGGCCATCCTAGAAGCAGGGAAGATCCCAGTACTGTTGTCAGCGTGAAGTAAAGTTCTCGAACAAACTATGACAGAGCTTACCGTTATCCACCCCGGCAAAACAGCCGTCACAGTTCCACCCCTGGACACGATAGATCTACAACGACCGTATATTAGAGACGATTACGAAACAGAGTATTCCTTGGGATTCTGAGCAGAGTTTCCGGTATACGTTATCATGCGTTGTCCGTCACGACGACCCATTTTACGCGCTCGGTCACGGTTTGTAAGAATTCTGGACGAGCCTCATAATCTAAAGAAATGAAAGCTCATTGGCTATTCACGGCTATCTAGAGAGACTATGCCGGCCTCTCAGGCGGAGGGCTTAACTCGCGTCTCAACAGACACCACTTCGCCGAAAGCCGTATTCATCTCCGGAACTCCCTGAATGCCCTTGAGCCACGCTGTCACGGCGGGGACTCCTCTGCACATTTCAGCATCGAATAGGAGCCGCCCAGCCATGACTAATGCGCCGCCCACCATAACATCCGCATAGGTAATTTTGTCGCTGACGAGGAACTTGCGGCCATCCTTGACCGCGACCTCAAGCCTCTTGAGGGCACGCTCGAATTGTCCTACCGTCTGGTTGTACGACTCCTGGTCAATGGGCCGCAGCTTAAGCACGCAACCGAGTAGTACCTCGACTGTTCGGGGCACCAGCTCGCTCTCCGCGAAAAAAGCCCACTCGTCGATCTTCGCAGCGGTCTTGATGTCGGCGCCAAGCAGCTGATCACGCAGCGGTCCGGACGCGGCGACGTACCGCGCAATGGCTGCGCTCTCGGCGAGGCAGAACCCGTCCGCGCCCTCGAACGTCGGGACCTTTCCCATAGGAAACTTGGAAAGAAACTCGGGAGACCGGTTAGTCTCTCCCATCTTGAAATCTGAGTCCTCCACTACTTCGAGGCCATTGAGTGCCGCGAGGGCTCTGACCTGTGCTGTTTGTTAGCTGGCATGAACCTGGGAGAAGAGACGGTGAGGGGGAACATACTCGCTGGACGCGGAAGTTGTTGGGATAAGAGTAGATCTTGCCGAAGGGGGTCATCGTAGTTGATGTATGCTATGTGATGTTGCGGTTGCTGTTGTCGCGGCCTTTTTTGAATCAGTTTGCATCCAAGAGTCTCTTTGAAGTCCGTATCCTCGAGGAATATGCCACGTCTCTTCCCCTCTTTCATAATTTATAGTTAGCGGAGTGGATCGTCGAGACGGTATCGCTGAATTTTCTAGAATCACTAGGTCGCAATGCGTTCCCACTTTGTGGCGTCGGCAGAAACGAGCCGTGCCAGGCCATTCACCCAGTCGTCGTCAGTGAGGAGAGCCTTGAAGAGAATACCAGCAGAAGTGACTAAGATTCCAAGATGCTAAAAGATGCAGCGACAATCATCAGCCCGTGAGGAAGAAAATACTTTTCCGGTTCTCTGAGTGTGGAAGGAAGCACCACAAGCCGCTTTGGAGCTAAGATCCCTCGACTCCCAGGACTTGCGCGAGCATTAATGCTCTCCTGATATTTGGAAATATCGCGATCGGTAGGGTTGTCTTCATAATCTTGCCCATGAGCGGCGCTTGCTGCTGGTGATGGCGTCGGAGTTAGTGTGGGCTCCCAGCATACCTCGTGGCCGAGGTGTCTGTGAGCAGAGACTCTGAAACGGTAACGCCTTTGCTTCACCGCTGTTGCGGCTTAGAATTCCGCGTACAACAAAGGCACAACATCCCGCATGACTGGTTTCGGCCAATATGTCACGAGCTTTCTCAACTGTGTGTTCTCTCTGTCAATCTGTAGTATCGTGCAACCAGGAAGTCTCGGCTCGTCTCTGGTCACCGGGATCTGCTATCGGGGTTGCTTACCGAACTCTGCGTGAGCGACACCTTCCATCGCACAATCGTCTCTTGATAGGCTGTACGAGACCTATGGGCTCTCCAGGTAAATTATCTGGAGAGGTGACAGAGAGTCTTGGTACCGCCAATGGTTCAGGTATCTGAGTATGCATCCGGTCTTTCCAGAGAAGTAAAGATATGTACCAACCTCTAGACTTCTGCGTGTAAACACGGTCATGGCTGAAGACCTGAGATTCAAGGAAATGAGGCCCAAGCCCATCCAGTGCA
Organism: Pleurostoma richardsiae; assembly: GCA_030052745.1. Classification (NCBI taxonomy): domain Eukaryota; kingdom Fungi; phylum Ascomycota; class Sordariomycetes; order Calosphaeriales; family Pleurostomataceae; genus Pleurostoma; species Pleurostoma richardsiae. The sequence goes on from JANBVO010000051.1 coordinate 43,464, forward strand.
GGTAGTGCGGTACAGATAGGCGTTCCTATGCACATTTAGCCGGGTTCGGCCATTTAAATCATACTAGTACACTTCGCTCCCTCCCCGGTGGAATTCCTGCGAGTCGGGGACTACTGTCGATGTTAGGAGGTGCTGCGCGACATATTCCACATCCACATATTGTTTACAGAATGACCTCCAAGAGCAACCCGACAACTGTTCGAATATTGCATGAGCTAACTATTTTCTCCCCCAAACCTTTGTGAGGAACTCCTCAACTTGAGTGAACTTGTAATCAGGCAGAATCTGATTCCACTCATCCGTAACATCCCAGGCGCCACGACAGATCGAAATTAACATCCCAATTGTAGCGGCTTTGTTGACAGTCTCCATCTCATCTCCCGTGGCGGAATGGAGACTATTTACTGGGATCAAGTGGTTACTCTTGATTATTCCAGCTTCAACGTCTTCCAGTCTGAGCCATTGAATTGTGAATGGCTTGCCTGATACGCATCAGTGTTTAGGCCTTTGCAACTCTGGCTCGCAGCCCTACCCAGTCGCAGCGGGCGGTTGATTACCTCGAACGCGCTCTCCCATTTGGAGGAGCTCTCTTATAGTGACGCGACTGCCACTTACGCCTCCAACCACCGGCCATTCACCTGTGTATTCAACGGCGCGGGCGACCACACCGCCAATATCCTGGACTGACGTGAAAGTCATGTGCTGGTCAAGGAAGCCATGCACAAGGAGGGCGTGTAATTTCTCGACGTCTATTTGCATTGGTATCGTGGTGATGTAATTCGCCGTTTGGTGTGGGTGACCGAGATAGTTCATGAACGCCCCGGGTTGGAATGTGGTATATTCGAGGACCTTGCGACTAGATTAGCTTCTGCACCTTGAAAGCCATCGAAAACCGCAGAGGGCCACCTTCTTAGCCGCGTTGAGATTCTCCAGGTAGTGCCTGATTTCTACCTTGTTCCTGTACCACGGTAAGAAATCGATCGAAAGCTCCGTGCTTGTGCCGCTTGCTCTCAGTCAGCACAACGTACGTGCCCGGAGAATATAAGATGATGGCATAGCTACCTACGTCGACCACTCTGACGGCGCGTATCGCTTGACCTCGGCTTCAACAGCTGCATCGATGAGCCGCTTCTGCGTGTTACTCCCTGGGTCAAGATGCACCACGAAGAAGCATAGGACTGTATGGACGCCCTTCAACAAGCGTACCAGTTCCGACTTATCTTCGTAGGTTGTCTGGACCCACTCGACACCCTGAAGAGATGGAAACTGTGCAGGGTCCTGGCATTGCTCTGTTAGCCCTTTCCGGCGAGGAATGCTGGAAGCCTGGAGGTCGCTACCTTCCGACTGAAGGCAATTATTTCGTGCCTTCGAATATCCACCAGCTTATCGAGGACTTCTCTTGCTAGCTCTGAAAAGATTGGGTCAGCTGAAGAACAGGGGACATGCGAGAAGGTCCTGGCAACACCATCACGTACGGCTAGAAGCCCCTGCAATAGCGATCTTGACCATTTTGACTGCTCGCTTTCAATGATGACGAAACATGGAGTCAAATCTGAACTATTATTTGGGTATATAGCCATATTTGCTTTCTGAGAAGGGTCGTGATACTTATAGAGCGACCCGCCTTCACCTCGTTGGGACATTACAAGAATAGCAGAAGCGGCTCAACCAACATCATACAAGGCCTTGCTGTTCACGTAACGGAGGCGTCCCTGTTATAGGCTTCACGGCCCAATAACTGGCCCGGGAAGCTGGGCAATAACAAGGCAGTAACAGGGGGCACATCACACCGATCCTGTCTACTCACAGTTAGATATGCGGGGCTGTTAGTGTATATGTACTCGGCGCTCCTTCGATTTCTTCCTCAACTGGGGCGGTTACGTGATCGGGTTAAATGGCCGCCGCGCCAGCCTACTTACTGGCGATGGCCGCCACTTAGACCGGACAAACCGACCCGATTCTCACATAACCAGAAGGATAACGGTCTTGCGCCGCTTTTATGCTGACTGTTTAAGATTCAGGCGGATTTTACGCGCGAGCGGATGTAGATGGGGCCCGTAGAGGATGACATTCAGGTAGGTACACATTGTGTTTCTAAACGGCGTCACTGGAGACTGACGCGATAACAGAGGCGACGGGAGCGGGGCCGTCGGTCCCAAGCTGCGTTCCGTAAACGCCAGGCTCAGGCTGCTCAGCTCTTGACTGACCAGAACCGCTGGCTCGGAGACGGCGTCAGGCAAGTGGTCAATGCTGCTCGGGGAGATGAGCGTCCCGAGTTGCTCCACTCCATCCTCGGCTTAGCGAAGATCGCCGGCATCGACGCTAATAGACTGGAGCGACGCCGTGTAGTCCAGCATCTCGGCGGTGACGATATTACCATCGATGCTGTGACCGGAGATTTTGTCCATAGATTTGGTGATCAGGCAAACTCTCCGCTGCGGCCCTCACACCTGTCTCCGCCGATCCCGCAACGCCTCAGCTGCGGGATATGGCTGGATCCTCTGCATTATATGCGTGCCTCCCTGCCGCCAAAAGACATCCTGCCGTATTTAGGACCAGGGGCGAAGACGTTCGCAGGGCGGCTGTTCTGGTCGATGGCTGAACACGGCCAGACTCGGTGCAAGCATACGCACTCGGAACCAGCGGTCCTGATTCAGAGAGGCTTGAGACACTCTGAGGCTACGCAGGACTTAGAGATCCCATTTATCCAGGCGATGCTCGAAACGAGACTTGAATACAAGCGAACGGGATCTATAAACCCGGAGCACGCAGCGGCCGGGGAAACAGACTTGGGGATGATTTTGCAAGATCGCATCGAAGAAGATTACCGAGCTAGAGGGGAGGATCCAAGCTCATGGCTATCATGCGCCGCAATCGAGGAGCGCGCGAGGATGATCTTCAGTAATTCTGCTTTTGCCCTACTAGAGAAGGCGGCAAAAGGTGAGGGACAATCTTCTCTACGAGACTTGTTGGCAAGTCTCACATGCAGGGTTTACGAAGCCTCAATCTGCTTCGGAGACGGCCCCAGGTGCCATGTTGATGTCGTAGATAGCTTGTTCTTCGAGTGGATAAACAAGGGTTTGTTGTCTATGTAGGACAAGGCAAGGAATCAGCACGCGGTGCTTGCCGCTCCTCTGCCTCTTGTGCGCCGAGTTGCGCCTGGTGGTACACACCGAGCTAGGTTAGAAGAATGTTATACAGGAAGAAGAAAGTTCCAAGTGGTGGAGCGTGTGGTCTGGTGGAAGAGAAAAGAGTGCGTAGCGAACAGGCGAAGTAGAGACGAGAGAATCTTCTCTAGGTGCCTAGAGTTCGGAACCCCATGGTCGGCCCCGAACGATTCATCCTCCTGCGCCCCAAGAATTCTGGGTGTGGAAGGATCAAGGATGCCTTCGTATGTCCGGTCGCTCATTTACAATAGCCCGGCCTAATCAGGAGACGACAGACGAGAAGCATCAGGCTCCACGAATCAGTCAAGGGTGGGGAAGGGGGCGGTCAATATCCTTGCAATTGCAACACGTCGAGTACCGCAGCCAGTGCCAAGCAACCAAGCCTGGAGCCAGGGATAGTACGAATGTACTGGAACCGCAAGGTCCTTCGATATGTGCCGAAGCTGCTCGCAATGCATTTGGAGGAACGGCGACGTAGCAATTGAAGCTGCTCCTGGAAACTAACATTATGTCCGTCCACTGCTGTCTAGCGCTTTCCATGCGGCTGTAAATCCGAAGAGGTATTCTGTAAATCGAGCGCAACTGACCGCCATCCGCTAGGGGCCGGAATTAGAGATCGCCACTAATTGAAGACTTCTCTAGCCAGTTCTGGTAGGTCGTCTCTACCGCGGCACCACCGTAGTCGCCGCGGAACACCCCCGAGACCCGCCACTTGAGGTTACATTGCACTTCAAGCGTCAGGGGAGACCACCCAGGCACGCGTACATAGTACATCTGTACACTACAAGGGACGGCCAAAGGACCCCTTTGTGGCTAGTCTTTCGCCCTGCGGATCCGACATCATTAATGGCAAGCTGTGGAAAATATCTGACCAAGGGTACAGACAAACATACCGACAGTCTTAAGGCTTCGATACAGGAATTGTTAATACGGAGGCACTAAAGTTCGGAGGGTGGGCTTAGATTTGCGCTACAGCTTGAATGGGAGCAGGGAGGTCTCAACGGAGAAATATGGTGATGCACATTCTAAATCCTAATGCTGCTGGGTCTTCTGTCCGATGCTGCGAGTGCCTTCCCTTGCCCATGGGTAAAGTGGTTTATCTTGGCTGGGCAAACTTCATCCATAGCGGCTCGTGCAGCAGCCTGTCAAGACAGCTCTCCTCAACCCCAACGAGGATTTCCATGCCTCCGTCAGGAAGCACAGGCAGCGCGACCTGCAAGCCATTGATGACGCCGACGCTCGGCGCTCTGACTGCCTGGATTTTTCCACCGAGCGCCGCGCCCCATTCCAACCCGTACAGCTCGAAGTTGGCCCATGAAGTCTGTACGCAGTGGTTACCAGGGACATCGAGGAACGCCGTCGGGACCAGCCTATCGACATCCTCAAGGCCTTCGACAAGCGCGACTACGTCGTCGGTAAACTGATTGTTTGCGCGGATCAGAGCCTTACGGATTAGGATGGCCAGGTCCGCCAAGCTGAGGGAGCTAAGCATCTTCCGGATCGGCGCTGACACTGCCACGTACTCGAGGAAACATCCCAACGTGTTGGGGTGGACGGGCGGGTCGGTGCGTAAGCGCCCGTCGATGGCAATGTTGAAAACGGACACCGGGTCGCCCTCAAGAGTCTCGAGAGGCGATTGCACCGCCATAACAGTACGCCAGAGAAGTGCTGAAACGGCGTCGTTGGTGGAGATCCACTTCTGATCCGTCAGCCCTGTCGCCCGGGTTGGCGACGCCTCGGCCTTGAGAGCCGCGAGGGACTCCGGCGAGAAGTAGAAGACCTGGCCGCGATGGCTACGCGACACCATCTTGGGCGGTGCTCCCTGCGGCGTGAAGGGCAGGAGTGTGTACTCCGGGTGGTCTTCGGGTTGGCCCTTATTACGGCCCGAGGGTCTCATCACCCGTTCTCTGTCGGCGAACATAGCGGGATCGAGCTTGACTGGTGAGGTGATGTCGAGACCCTGCACGCGGCGGCATTCCTCTGCCCAAATCTTGGTCCAGGTGAGGAAGGTGTTGCCGTCTCCAAACATGTGCAAGATACACCACGTGAGAATCAGCCCGCCGGGGATAAAGTTCGCCTGTACGAGGGAGACAGGCAGGCGCTCTCCGGGGGCAGGCCAGACGGAGCGGCGGAGCAGAGTCTCGCCGTCAAAGGCCGACAAGGGAAAGTTCCTTGCTTTCAGCTCAGGATAAGTCATCGGAAACCCGTCAGGGTCCCGCAGGTCCTTAACGACGATGTCTCCGATCTCATCGCCATCATCCAGCCTCTGAAGCTTCAGCACGCCAGCCTGCTTGGACGCCGAGTCCGGCACTGCCTCGCAGCCTACAGGTGACATTCGCTTCTTGACTGCATCGTAGCCGGCTTTGAGGACCCTGGAGGCCTCGTTGATGTCGTAATTGTCCGGAAGCTCGAAAGGAAAGACGTAACGAAGATACCCCTTGGGACCAATACGCTCCAGGGCAGTCAGGGGTGGAATTTCGTGCAAGCCTTGTAAGGAACCCATTGTATCGGTAAGAGGCAAGAGACTGGAGTCTACGAAGCAGCAGAGTCGAAAGGAGGACCAAAGCATGACCCGCTTAATATAGGCCATTAAGCGGAGGTCCGTCGCTCATATTGATCGTCTCTGGTGTTACCCTCTGTTCCTGGTCGCCCTCCCCTGAAGGGGATACCTGTCAGGGGCTCCTGCATGTCGATCGAGGCCACGCCACGGTCGCGCTGATAAGGTGTCCCAATGGAGTCCCCCCCCCACTCGCGAGCAGGCCTCGACGTACGCGTCCAGCAAGGAAGTCAGGCTATCTTCAATCTTGCGTTCAAAAGGAAAACGGGAAGCTCACTGTGGAGTTCCTCCGGCCTGAAACGGGCCGATCCTTCTGCAACGGTTCTGGAGACCTTTTATGGGGCTTTGATACGTGCCATGGAGAAGATCGTCGACATAGAACGTCCATTTTGGGCATGGATCTGCTCTCCTCACATGTGCCCTTCTGCTCCCGCAACAAAGATGGCCTGGGCTGCCTGGATGGACCGCTGCTACTAGAGTACTTTAATGTCATCCGTCGGGATCGGCTCATGGCCTGGAACGGTTATTCCCTGCTCGCCAAGTGGGTGCCCGCTGATCCCGACTTCTTGGGATGTTCACTCCTGACCCCTTTTCGTTCCTCACGTACGGCACTCCTTTGCTGGTCTGTCGAGTATTAGTATGGAGGAGAGGAATGTTTGTTCCTTGTGCCTGGCATTCCCCGGTTTGCGTCTGTCTCTGCCTGGGCTGCTAAGTCCATGTGAGCAATGGATCCCGCCATCGTCGCTGTCTTTGGGCCGACGCCAGAAGGCGTCGACCTGAAGGCAAACCATGCCTCCCAGAACGACGCAGCTGCTATTGCAATGCTGGCTCTCGCGACAATATCAGTGATCCTCCGCTTCATGGCGAGAGTCGTTCAGCGCGCCGGCGTGAAGATGGATGACTGGGTCATCGTGTTGGCTCTGGTACGTGGTTATGATAGGATTTCTATCTCAGATGTCTCAGCTGCTGACGACATCCGTCCTGCAGCTTTTTGTAGGCGGAACAGTAGGCTTGAGCGTGGCAGGTACGTATATTTTCGCAGACTCCTGGCTTTTTGCTAACGATTACAGGCGGTGCGGTGGGTGCTGGCAGGCATGTCTGGGCGGTGACTTTGGGCGAACTTACCCTCATCTTCAAGGTCATCACCGTGCTCCCTCCTCCAGGCTTGCATGTCACTAACGAGACGCTTGTTTCCGCAGATCCTCTATTCCTACACCTTCGTTTATGCGGCTTCTTGCGCGGCCACCAAGATATCTATCCTATGCTTCTACCGCCGCATATTTCTCACGACCGACTATCCCTTCAAGGTGTCCCTCATAATAGGTTTCTTTCTCTCCGTCTCGTATCCCATCATCATCTGGATCACCATGGCGAACTGCTGCCAGCCAGTGTCATTCTACTGGAATCAGTTCAGTGGGGCCAAGGGGAAGTGCATCGACGTCAAGCAGTTTTTCCTCGCCCTCGGAATCATCAACATGATCAACGACGTCATCATCCTGTCCATCCCTATCCCCCAGATCCTGAAGCTGCAGATGTCGACCCGGAAGAAAGCGGCGGTGAGCGGAATTATGCTACTGGGAGGCTTGTAGGTCGCTGTCGAAGTTCGTCCCGGGCAGTCTTCTTTGTGTCGGCTAACTTATTGCTTAGCGTATGCGTCGCGAGTGTTCTGCGCATCTACTATCTCTCAATATTCGTTAAAGCCGTGGATCTCACCTGGGTAATGGGGCCTGTCTTCATTTGGTCTGCCATCGAGCCCTCGCTTGGCATTGTCTCCGCCTGCCTCCCCCACTACGGCCCGCTTCGGCAGATAGTACGCAGCAAGCTATCGTCCACTTTCAGCAGTAACAAATCTGGTGGTCCCTCATCCGCAAGCGCTCCGTGGAGGTCCGGCGGCGGTCAGGGCTCGCAGAAAGCGAACTCGCTGTTCGCCTATGGAGGTTCAAGGTTCAATTTTGGGGGCGACAAAATGTTGAAGCTGGTCGAGGCCGATGACGAGATTGGTCTGACGAACCGCGTGACCGCGGGTTCTGTGATGGGAAAAGCGCACTCTTCCGGGTCCGGGTCGGAGGACAACGTTAACGCCATAGTTGTCCAGTCGACGTTTGTGCAAACCACAACCCCACGGGGACGGCCTTGAGGCTGTAGCCTGAAATTGAATTGTCGCGACCGTAATCGGAGTCGTTGCATTAATACCGGTAGTATCTAGGTACGGTTGAGGAGGGACGGGAAACAGGCACTTAGCCCCATTTAGTAGACAGCAAATGTGAAGTGCCTGCGTCAGAGACTACACTGTTGAGACCCCGACCTGCGCACGCCACCTGGACTGTTTCAGGTAGCGTGCGCCTACGAGTAGCTGGAGATATGCTGCGCGGTGACACCAAATAAGGGAGATGTTCTCGAGCGGGTATGTTGAAGGGGCCTCGGCCACTCGGACCAGTTGCTTGTGCCGTTCAGGCTTATCCCCAGACCATATTGACAACATATGATTTACTTAAAACTAGCAAGTGGATCAGTAGAGCAGCGGGCAGTGAAGACTGCTAAGAGGATTGATCGCAGCTAGGAGAACGGACCGCCAGAGCTAAGGATCAACTCGAGGTTTCAGCCATATCACATGAACGTTGGGGAAAATCTTCTTACAATGAGAGACGGAAAAGGGCGGACCGTTGCAGACCAGGGTGTGGAAACGAATATCAAGCGACAAGACCAGCCAGAACGGCCATCGGAGCTGGACGGCGCTTAGGCGTCATAACGGTGGACCGGTGGCATGTGGCTGTATTTTAACGGTAATGATGCCAGGCAGACAACCTTAACTACCAGGCGAGATGTGGGAGAGATGACAGGTCACCACGTGAACAAAGGTTGCAGACAAACTACTCAACCAAGGTACGCCTGATTAGTGGCAGTTGATTCTTTTCAACCTTGCGGACAAAAGGGGCTGCGTGCACTGATAGCAAGTGCTAGCCGTTGGTAGGTTTGAGTTGGACTGCATGTGCGCACTCCTTGACCAACAGGTACACTTTTGTTTGCGTCCTTCTTCAATCGAGATTTCCTATACGAGGCAGGGAAAGTACTCTGGGTTGTTAGGCGCCCTTCCCAAATAGATATAGTACGCACTGGTTGTCCTGCTTCGTGTCACTGGGTGCTTTGGAACTGAGTAGAAGGGGCGGCTCCTTTCTTCAATGCGTGCAAGCCATCCACGACTGGGAATGGAAATGATAGGCCGGTTACTGCGCCTCACTTCTCTCGTGTTTCAAATCGTGTTACTCTATCGGTCCAACTGCTCACTCACGCCTGAAATGCGGCTTCAATTAGTGGTGGCACTTTTAGCTCCTCCCTATGGTCCTGCGTCCTACCTATCTAAACGTCTACGACCGGCTGAATCAGCGATATCTTAACAAGTATTGTTCAACTGCGAAGCTAGGTAGTCTTTCAACTGTCAAAACTTCTCGACAAGGCGAAATGTTCGGAAGCAGCGGGTTGGGCCGTCTCCGAAGATTGGATCTGGCATCCACAAGACACAGACGTAGACGGCAAACAAACGCACAGGTCCTAAAGAACAAGGCATGGAACTCGTAAGCATCGGTGGAAAATCACAACGTGACATGGACACACACCCATGCTTTAAGTCGTCGTAAAGCGGTTCAGACTGGCGAGTGGCCCGAGCAAGCCACGACGAACATTACAGACCAGTTACTGGTATTGCTGACACATGCACACAGCCCTCTGTTTCTATCAGAATAATTCATGTTTTGGTTTTCCAAAGGGACAACATAGTACTCACCATGAGGTCTCGGTGCGGGGGTGTGAGGCTAGGGCTGGTAAACAACATCTAGGAGCTAAGACTATTCTATCAATACCAAATCGTGTTCTTAGCATCAAAGTCGGGCCGCTCTACACCGACCACGCCCCGAAAGTCGGAAAACTGCGTCACGTCTTCATTGCCCGCGATGTCGCAAACCCCCCAACTCCATATCTGTGCCTGATAGACCCCACATGTTTACTCCAGCCGAGATCAAGCCACCACTATTGCGCCTTCAAGATGACAAATTGCTGCTAAAATACAAGCCGAAGGATCGCGGGCTGCTCCGTGTAGAGGCGCAAGTTGTGGTTCACGAGAGCTAATATAGCTGCCGTCGATATTTCATAGTACTCGATGACCCCTCGGAAAACCGGCTCCTCTGTCAACCTAAAGATAACAACGTTGCCTGAACTGTCACTATCAAACAGCTATAGACCTGTTCCGGGCAGCTATTCAGTCGCCAGGATGTACGTAGGGTCATAGATTAGCGACCCACGTGTCGCTGCATATCATAGAAGCACGTCTTTATCGTACTTACTGATGTGATTCTCAGGCCCAGCCCCTCTCTCGATGTAGCCATGCTATATTGAGGGCTTCGACGCCGCTATTTTATAATGACTTTGGCGAATATCCACCGGTGACTTCACCTACATTGTTTCCCCTTTGCAATGGCCAAGTTTGTTAGAGAACCTGCTTTGTCTGCAATAGGCGGTACGGTCTTGACACCAGTGATGGCTACCTCCGACAAGAGGGCATCCGATGGCGAGATTACACCTGCCGACCACCAGTCCGTAGTCGATGACATCAACCAGAGAGAAGAAAGGGCGTTTGTGTGTTTCTCCAATTCTGAAGTGATATCTTCCATCATCAAGAGGGCTAACAAATTTCTATCGTAGGTGTGGCGGCTAGACTTGGGGCTCTTGTCCATTGGTTTCTTAGGTTATATGTTCAAATACATAGACCAAACCAACATTGTGAGACTCCTTCCCCTTGACGTCCACATCCTCGGCCCTTGTGCTTGTGCTAATTGTCACTACTAGAGCAACGCTTACGTTTCTGGCATGCAAGAGGACCTGAGTCTGTACGGCAACGAACTGAACTATTTTACGACCTACTTCAAGTGCGTCACGAAGCCGCTCATAGGACCTCACAAAGCCCGAGGCTGGCCTGCTAACGTTATGCGTTAGCATCGGTTACATGATAATGCTATACCCTTCGTGCATCATCATTTCTCACTTTGGACCTTCAAAATGGTTGCCAGCATGCGAGGTGCCAACCCACACGGACTGTACGTATGTGATTAGTGAGTGCCTGGCTTACGTTTTGAGTGACAGATCATGTGGGGTATCTTGACTTGCTCTTTATCTGTCGTGACGGAGGCTAGGCAAGTCAGTTTGAAGGTTTTTTTTATGTTCCAGAGAAAATAATCATTGACGTGTCAAGGTATATGGGCTACGTTTCCTCATCGGCCTGTTTGAGGGCTCGGCTTGGCCTGGTTATTTTACCATCATCAGGTACGCCTCTAGTCAATTTCGCCAATTACGTACTTTAGGTTCACACAATGCGTACTTACGAACGAGATCTTAGCCAATGGTATATGCCACATGAAATTGCTCTACGTATGAGTCTCTATAACATCGCTCAGCCGGCCGGCGCCATGCTTTCTGGAGCCATGCAAGGCGCTTTGTCAACGAATCTTGAGGACGCCCTCGGTCGTTCCGGGTGGCGATGGGCGTTTATCATAAACGTGAGTTAAGCGCACCTGTCATGGTCGCCACGTAGGGTTATCCGGCAGGCACACTGACGTGTGATGGGCTATCTAGGGCGTATGCACTATTTTCGTCTCACTAGCTGCATTCTTCATCCTTCCTGGTTATGTAGGCGCACCCGAGCTCTACCGAGCACACAAGCCCAACGAGATCACGGACGCTAAGCCTGTCCCCAGCCTGAGCGCCAGAATCCACTATCAAAATTCTACCTCAAGCCACGACACATCGGTAGCCATCCTTCAGGAGAACGAGTTTCTAAGATGCAGGCTGACAGGTGATGAAGAGATCGCTTTGGCACGCGCCCGCCGAGTGGGGCGCAAACCTCAAATCGGCATTACCGTTAAGAGCTTCCTGCGCTGCTTTACCTTCTGGCAGCTATGGCTCTTTGCCAGTATGTACTCAACAGTGTTGACATAACACGGCTGACCTTACTGCCACAGTCGCCTGGCCTATCGGCGGAAACACTGTGCCTTCCAATTACTTCAACCTGTGGCTGAAGTCCTTGAAAAACTCTGATGGGACGAAGAAATAGTAAGTTCGCTGGTTGTTCGGTCTTGCAGCAATTAACTAGACCATTTAGTACGGTCGGCATGCTCAACTACCTGCCAATCATTGGCCAGGCTGCCCAGCTCGCTGCCGAGCTCGTCTTTAGCGGTTTGAGTGACTTATTCGGTGTCCGCTTACCATTCTTGCTCTTGCACTCTGTAAGTGTCCCTGGTGGCTTACGTACCGAAAGCGCAGAGTGATCTCTAATACCTATTACCGCCCCTTGTTAGGGAATTAACATCACGTCCCTGATTATCTTGATTATCCGGCCAAGCAATGAACACACTTATATGGCAGGGTGGTACATGAACTATTTGGGAGGGTGGGTTTGATCAACGGAGTCTCCAGTCGCCATACGAACATTGACCCATCTCGTTCAGTGTATCGATGATGCTTCTTCTCTCCTGGGCATCTACGCGCCTGCAAGATGAACCAGAACTGCGAACGGTCCTGTTCGCAAGCGGCACAATCCTAGCGTATCTTATGAACGCCTTCATCCCACTCGCTGCCTACCCAGCCTCGGAAGCTCCTCACTGGCGGATAGGCGCTAAACTCTATCTCGGTTTTGCGGCGACCTCTACATTGATGTTTGTGGGGATCCATTTCGCCTTCAAGAGGGAGGAGAAAAAGAAGGTGGGGAAAACGACCCTTGAGGTCGGAATTGGGGGACAACTGGAGGGCAAAGAGACCGTTACTCGAGTCTCTGAGCGCACCAGAGGAATATCCGTGTAAGGGAGGGCGGGAAAAGCCAAGGACTCGGACCCCTTCTCCCAAGAAAGTTTTACAGAAAGAACCTGCGTGTGTTGAAGCTACAAATAGGAAGTCGGAATGACAGCTTCATTGAAGCATCTTTGGCTTGCGATCGCCTCCTAGACGGTAGAGACAGTATCGACATCCTCGGAGGAATTATACAAGCCAAGCATGCTAGTCAAAGTCTGTCCTGAGAGAAGACAGTGAGATCGTGGCAGATACACCAAAGATTTCGCCTGTGAAGAGCACTTTCTTAGGTAACTACCAGATTTGACTTTGGAGGTCGAGGTTGAGAATACGGGCAGCTGAGAGCTATGGTAGCATGCAATCTTGCATGCACCCCTATGATATTCCCTCGGCGTGTTTTCCCCTATTCTAACCTCCCAGGCCATGTTCAGCCCCTTCTACTCGCCCCGCGCCTAGATCGCCTTTGTTCCTGTTCAGTGTCTCAAACAGCATACGCTGTACGTCTGCCGGGACGTCAAGCGCTTGCTTCGGCTTCTACAGACCGTTTCCTCCTCGGCTTCATCGAAGATATAAGTGAACGGTGCAGCTGAGCCGGCATCCCACTCCTGTTCCAGGACCATGTCTTGTCTGATGTGATGGCCCCGGGGCCTATTGGGCCTGCCAGTCCGTGAGACGACCACAACCACCCCAGCCTAGCTGGACTGTTCGGACGTCTGGATCTAGGTAAGTGGGAGAGCATGTTGGTTGTGCGATAGTCCCGCGATGACTCGGTGGGTGACACCAAAGACGGCGACAGTGAAGCGTTAGTGGAGGCTTCCGCCCCGTGATCTGACCTGCCCGCACTTAGGAGCTGACCAAGCTGCCATGTGCTCCCACGGCGGCCGAACAGCCCCAACCTCCTCTCATACATGCGTGCCGTGTCCGCCTGTGAGCGATCTGTCGGATGATCTTAGGTCTCCCAGCCCTGGGCCTTGCGGCTGTCGATCTCCTCTAGAGGGACCAGCACATCTTGCACCTAGACTTGCCGCTTCGTCATATGATCAACAGCAGCGGCTTCAGCTCGCTCTGTCCTTGTGACGGGTGCCTCCTTTCGGGACATCCAGATTCAAGGGATGGCATGTTCCCTGGCGTTCACATTCGACGGGCTTAAGTAACTCCATGAATGGAATTTGGCCTCGCCCTCTCGCTGTTCCGTGCGAGCAAGGATTGGGTCTTGACGCCGGCAACCCGATAATCCCGGTCCAGGTCTCGATATTCTTGTAACAGTGCCTCCTGATAGAGCTCAGGGGTGTAGGAATCGTACATCTATGCCGGCTTCACCTTGTCTTGTGTCCCAGTGAAGTTATTTAGGTACCTAACGTAGCCACTCTGCCCTAGTTACGTCCGGCTCCATCGTATTACCCGCGGAGGAAGAATCAGAGCCCCGCCCATTTCCCACCGAAGCAGTCCCCTCCTCCCAGAGCCCACAACTTCCTTTCGTTTGCGCCCCGGCGGCTGCAATGGCATCGAGTCTCTTTATCCTCTCCAACCGTTGGATCCCATCCTCAGCCTTCGACCTTGCAGCCAGAGTTCACCAAATTCAAACGACCCGCTCTATGCACATTGAACTGCCCGTTATCCCTAAGGGTATGGTGAAAATTTCGGCAGGCGTACGGCTGCCCTCTCTTCGTGTAAGTGGTGGATGCTGACGACAGAGAAGACAGGGCTGTAGGACCGACAGGGCTGTAGGACCTTCAGGGCCTCGGGCTACCCCAGAGCAGGCGGACTGGCTCATGACAGAAACTACGGCTTGTTAACCGCAGGACAGGTGGCCATTTGGGAGGATTAGGACAAGACTTTCCTACCTTCCAACCTACAAACTCTCATCCTATCTTGCCTACACTGACTCCTACGCTGATCTGTGCCAGCTTATTGGTACTAAGTAAAAAAACCAGTGGATTCTACATTGGTTATTTGCACGACATGTTCGACGGTGAACATGTCGGGCATGGTTTCCCCCATAGCCATCTCTATTGGGAAAGAAAATCGAGCGTAGCAGTGCTGGAGATGATTCTCAATACGTGATCTTGCCCGGTGTAGGCATCACAACCACCAACCCAGGCTCATCATTTGCGGCGAGAGAGATGTTATTTGTTTGCCAATCTCCAAACCCCCAAAGGCGAGGCCAAGATGGCGTACCACATGCTTTGCAGTGTAAGGGAGGGAGGTTGAGAGAGTAGGAAGATTGGAAAGTAGCGAAGCCTCTCAAATGCCCACCAGCGTCACATCTCACTCATAGGTGACTGGAATCTGACGTCGAGGTAGTCGCCGATAAGCTGGGAAATCTCCTTGATAATGGGGACCCCAGCATATCGCCTGCCCACGCCGTAGGATGAATATTGTGTACCACAGGAAAAGCCCCGTGGAGAGCTCTTGCTAGATTCATCGCAATTGCCCATCGATTGTTCGCGGCGAGTTAAGCTGGTCTCGTCGATTCGGACGAAGCGTTTGATGCGCACTTCGTCCCATAACATGGACCTCACCCCTCAAGGACACCGAGCGGCTTCAAACTTCCCACAATAACCACGGCACATGGCCAGCGCCTCTCTTGACAATAAATCTGACAGGCTCTAGCTGCCGAGGTCTGCTCCATGTAGTGTTGACTAACCGATTCAGGCAGCCCCATCCTCGGACAAGGGCAGCCTAGATGTCCTTCGACCGTGCAGATCATCGACGTGGTTTGGGGTACACTAGACTGTAGCTCGGCAGAAGCACACGGGTACGCCCGTGCGGTTCTAGGTCGCGCGACGTCCGATAAGCATCTTGACCTCTGGACACCAGTCCTCGATGTCACCCATTCTATCCGCCTGCCACCGAGCCGGCTGGTGATACCCGAGTGGCGTCTCGTAGTATATTGTCTCGACAGAGAATGTCTTGGCTATGTCTTCGCCCGGTAGCTTGACACCCTGCTCCTCCCGGGCCTTGGCCTCCCTGTAGAACCACTGATCCTCAAACTCGGCGCCGCTGTGCTCGAAATCGGACTCTTGTGTAATCCGCAGAAACAGCTTGGGGTTCCTCAGCGACAGTCCGCCATTGTACCCCTCCCCATACCGGGGGGCGATGGGTGCGCCGAGGAAGTCGTACTCGAAGAAGTCCTCGACGGTGGTCGTCGCCTTGGAGCATATGATGCTGTCCGATTGGAAGAGGAGGACCCTGTGTGCCGACTTCAGCTGCTCCCATAGCCACGGCTTGGCCAGGAAGCGCGAGACGGAGCCGCTGTCTTTGAGTGTGGTCTCCTGTGGAAGGAAGCGTATCTCGAATGTCCCAGCAGCTACTGCCCGGCGGAAAGCGGGGGCGGATGGCTCCTCCCAGCGTTCCTGAAGAGTGAAGAGGATGACCTTCCATGTGGGCCCGAGGACAGTGGCAAAGTGCAGCATGAGCGGGATTAGGTTGGGAATCATGTCGGTTTCGATAATGACGGCGACAGGGCCGGCGTTGGCGAGGGCGTCGGAGGCATAGGTGTCGCTGCTGGGCATGGAGGCAGTCGGAACGGCGTCGGACGCATAAAATGTATCGTCAGAGCCCGGGTGCAGGTGTATACTGCCCTGCTTTTCGGAGGGAGCTGATGTTTGGACTGGTGGCAGCGGTTTGCTGAGGGATGTGCCCTAGAACAAGGTCAGCCTACGCATCAGAGGGTAAGCAGCATTTGAAGAGCAAAGAAAAGCCCAGCACAAACCATTTGGCTGTCCGCGTCATCATGCCATAGGAAAAACCAAAAGGCAAGCAGCGACGCGACTGCGCTGATCAGGAACAGCGACGCGAGGGACGAGCGCGCCTTGGGCAAGCTGCCCTTTGAGGGAAACAGCATCGTAGAGAACAGATACAGGAGCCTCTCGAGTGTCGTCGACGTCGTGAGGTTTGTGGGAGCGCCGAACTGAAAGGCCGTGGCTCAGAGGGTGATGTGACTTGCAGGGAGGTGATCGTGGATCGAGGTGGACAGCCGCGCCGCGCCGCATCCCTGCGTTAAATCTTGCGGGCCCAAGCAACCAATGGGAGCGGGCCCTATTGACAAGCGCCCCGTATTTTGGGAGTCGCGTGTCAGGGCCCTGCTCGTACCCCAGTGACCCACCAATGAGGCGGCGCAGGCGCGACAATCAAACTCGTTAGACGCCCTGGAACCGCCACAGCGGTCCGTGCCGACAAGTTATCATACCCCCCTCGAATCCGCTCTCAACCCTGCTGCGCCTGCTGCGGTACCACTTACCATTTCCCCCAGTAGGAGCGAGCACATGTGCGTGCCCCTATGAGTGTTTAAGAGCAGGCACGATGCCACGCCTCTCTGCCAGCCGCCCGCCGGGCTCTCCTCCTTCCCCCCTCTCCGAGACATGATCGGCGGCGATGGCGACGGGTTCGACGCTTCTCACCGTGAGCGGGACTCCTGTCGAGCTGCTGCCGCTGTCGACCCCATGGCCGTCGGGCAAGGACTGCGCTTCCAACATCTACGAACAACTGGACGGTCACTTCCTCGCGTGGGATCCCGTCTACGGCCAGTCTTTCGACACCGCCGCCCGCACCTGCTTCCCGCCTCAAGTGACGTCTTGGTGGCTCAACTCCGCGACAGCGACATCAGTTGCTCTCGGGCCAACCTTTGTGTGTCCCGAGGCCTACTCTGCCGTCCAGACGGCGCTCGTTGCAGAGGAGACGCAATATGTGTACTGCTGTCCTTCGTAGGTCGCTCGCCCTGTCCCCCGGCTTACGCTGGAGATGTCTGACTGGGTGCGCCTGCCAGGGACTACTCGCTCTTCGTGGTGCAGCCCACTACCACAGCCGCCTTTCCCTCCCAGTGCACGTCGCTAGCCACGCCGGGCCAGGAGCTGCAATTCCTCACCATCTTTCAAAGCGGCAACGGCGTCGCGTTCAGCCAAGCCACTTCAATCGTGGAGTCGTCGACAGTCACCGTCTTCGGCATCCCGGTGAACGGCTACAACTTCGCCCAGAGCACGTCTTCAACCCCTAGCACTACCCTCCAGCCGACTCCCAGTACTACCGATACGTCTATCGCCGCAAGTAGCCACGCTTCCTCGCTCGCCTCAGCCGGGTCAGCCGGGTCGCCGGTGGGGGTGAGTGTGGGAGTGTCTGTCGGCGTTGTCCTCGGTGTGTTGGCCCTGGGTGCCGGTGCTTTTTTTCTCTGGCGGAGGCGGCGGAGGCGGATGCATAGGAGCCGGGTAATGATGCTAGAGCCGCCGGCAGAGGCACAGGGACTCGGGCCCATAGCTGCCTCGGAGTATGAGATCTCTGGAGAGGGTGTTAAAGCTGAACTGTCAGCCGATGCAAGGGTCTACGAATTGCCGGGGCATTTCCGTTGAGGGAGTGAATCCGCGGGTCCATGCCGAAGTAACATGATAGGCATTCCCCATATATCGTCACTGGCTCTGCAGCCAGGGGAACGCTCGAGCCTGTCTCTCGTCGCCTATCCAGACGACCATTGTGAAATTAACTAGATACCTGATGCAGCGATAGATACGAATAATGCTAGATCTGCTTTTTCTTTGGGCATGTTACTATGCATGCTCGGGAGCACATAATCATAATGTCGACGGCGTTTCGGCCGATGATGGCCATCCTGGGTCTAACCGGGCACCGGCGCCGGTCAGTAGTGGACCCACCGGTCCGCGCCTGTGTGGGGATGAGGCCAATGATCGAGAAAATGGGTTAGTGGGGGAATCCGATGCTTTGGTCCGACGGTGCCGCACATGTTATATCATCGTCATCCCCCGCCAACCTTCCGCAACTGGTCCGCACGAACGTTGTGGGAAAGACGACGGCCCGCACGGCAGCTCAGACAGAGAATAGCCCACAATGGTAGCGGCAAACTACGTCGCCTTCACAGCGCCAATCAACCCCCCGAGCGCCTCGCCCCAGCTCACCATTGAGAACATCTGGCCGCTGCTGCAGCGCAAGATCCGCAGGGCCGAGGACTTCGTCGGCGCCGCCATCCGCAGCACAGATGTCATTTCGCAGTCCAGCACGCCCGCCGGGCAGCCCGTGACGGTTCGCGAGGTCGTATTTCACGAGGGCGACCGCCGTGTGCGCGAGGAGTGCGTCGAGTTCTGGCCGATGAAGGTCGAGTTCCACCAGCCCGACGGCAGCAAGGTCCAGAACATCATCAGTGAGGGCGCTGGCGGTGAACTGTACATGACGTACACGTTCGAATGGCTGCATCCCGAGCTCGAGGGGAACCAGAGTGCCCTGGTGGAGAAGCAGGCGAAGGAAAAGGCGATGGCCAAGACAGCGGTGGAGAGCACGATCGTTGCCATGAGGGAGATGGTGAAGGATGGCAGATGGAAGGAGACCGTCTGAAATCACTTTGAGAGAACGAAGCCAGCACGAGTGTTCCAGTTCTTAACCTGAGAAATGTGTCCTTCGGAGATAGGGCAACCGAGGGTAGCTCTCCTGTCTAGGTCGGGACTCCTCCGAGTGTGAGATGCTGTATCCAACAGAGGAACAACAATTCGCATTAAACTACCTCACAGTCACCGTCGGACCAACCAGGAGAATGATCTCTTGCCATAAATAGCCCTCCAGATGAAGATCCAGCCACGAGCCTTTGTGTCCATTTCTGCTAGCCATTCCGCAGAGCCGCTTCTACAAGCGAATCAGAGCAGTTCATGGTACTGATTGCGTAGCATGTTGACCATGCTCCGTTTCGGTGCTTTTTCATCCCGGCTCGGGCTAGTCGACGTCCGGTTATTTCTCGATGGCGGCGGTTTGCCAAATTGAACAGCAATCTGGGTTCCTGGGTTTAGCATGCCAATAAACGGATATAGCTGCCCCTTGACCTCCGCGATAGTTCGCTCTGTAGCAAAAATCAGTAGCCCGCCAGCATGCGGCACGAAACACTTACCCATGTAGATCCCGTTCTTTGTGAAGGTAACGCGTTTCTGTGCGCGGACATACAAACACCCTATCCTGTCGCCATTTCCATATAGTTCTGCGAATTGCACATTCTCGGTTCCATCTCGTAATGTCCCGTCATCGCTGTGGTAGCCCCATCCTTCGGCGTTCCACCCGGGATAGTATGTCAGACCGTGTGTTGCACTTACCAGCCCTATCGACATTAGGCTGTCGCATTGTGAGTTAGATGTGCAGCCTTAACGGAAGCTAGAAACTTACCAAGGATCTTCAGTCAACTCAACTGCAATTTCCACTTCAAAATAGAATGTTTCCACATCTGGTGGGATACAGAAGTCGGATCTGACGGCGTAGGCAGAACCCAGGACGTTGTAGGAAAGAGTCTTCCCGTCCTGCATCATGACTTTCTCATATGTGGGTTTCGGCACAGTTCCTAAGAATAGAACCGAAAGCCTTTTAGTAACCGCGAGATCGCGTCAAGAATTCCAACGAGTAAGATGACGACTTACGCGACAGCGTCGCCTGCATGCCCGTCAAGTCGACTGCGACATCCGCTGATTTGGCAGTTCTACTCAGAGACGAAGGGATCTGGAAGCCGAGATCGTCTTCCCCTGGCATTTTGGACGCCGTTGTTCTAATCTTCTCGACTAAGTTTGAGAAGCCGTAGCTGTTCGCCACCTCTATCGGCGTCCATCCGTTCTTGTCCCGCCACTCCTGAGCTCCTCTCCCGAGCAAGGAGAAATAAATACCATGGTTGCCAAACTGGGCCGCTAGATGGAGCAGTGGAGGCTGGTCCTCATGGCGCTGTGTTCTGAGTTCAAGCTGCTTTACCTTTGACATGAGAATCCTCGCCGCTTCTTCGTTTCGATACTCTATTGCGACCCGCAGTGGGTTGCGTCCAAGCTCATCTGAGCTGGTCAGGTCGGCCCCAGCCCGCAACAGCATCTCGATTCCTGTCCTACCAATGTGAGAGGCTGCGAGGTGAAGAGCTGTAGCCTTGCCCGAATCCTCGGCATTGATGAGCTCTACCGGAGTCTTCTGTAGGAGAAGCTCCAGGACTTCCAAGTCGCCACGTAAAGCTGCAAAGTGCAAGGCGGTTGAGGAGCTCCGGGACCTCACTGTGACATCTGCGCCCCTGTCCACCAACATCTTGCAGGTCTCATGGCACGCGCTTGACCACTTGATTGCATCGTGCAGGGGTGACAAGCCCCAGTCGTTTTGAGACGCCAGGGTCAAGTCTTTGCACTCCCTCAGGAGAAAGTCGAGCACTTCGCCTGACTTGCACCATATAGCCCAGACATGAAAAACATTCACACCGCTGTTGCTGACCCTCGAGAAATCTACCTTTCGACGAGATAGGTACTTGAGAAGTCTCATAGACCCGGCTCTCACAGCCCAGTGGGTGAGGTACCAGCCCTTACTGTCTCTGTTCGTCACGTCAAAAACGCCGGAATCTAGGAGATGTTCGGCAATCGGCGCGGTCTGATCTGAAATTGGGAAACTGAACAGTCGCTCGCCTTCAGAGCTGGCCAGAGATTGTAGAGCAGCGCCATTGCTTTCCAGCTCTTGGACACGCTCCAGGTTCCCGCTACTGGCTGCGGCATGAAGGAGGTAGTCGAGGTACTTCCGCTCGTCAACCGACAGTCCCGCAGTCCTCAGTCGAGCTACCACTTCCCGCAGAACTTCTTCATTCCCGAGACTTCCAGCTAAGGCAAAGTCCTTCTCTAAAGGTTTCAGATGAGGAAGGTAGTCAAGCATGGTTGTGCAGAGATCATGCCGCTCATACTCGAGAGCAATTGTGAGGGGTAGGTTGCCAGAACCATCCCCACGGTCTGCGGGGGCACCCGCGTCCAGCAGCAATTTCAACAGGCTGACATCGCCAATCTGGCACACCCTTGCCACCAACGCGGCGGTGTCCCTAGAAGCATTGACACCATGCTCAAGAAGCACTCGCGCGGCCTTCAGGCGGCCCTCACTGACAGCAAGCATAAGCGGGCTATTACCGTTGTTGTCGACAATGTCTAATCTGGCACCGTGACAGAAGAGGGCCTCACAACAGCCTACATGGCCATAGCGAGCTGCGTGGTGCAGGGCTGTTGCGCCGGTACAGTCTCTCAAATTCACTTCACCGCCGTGGATGATAAGAACATCCAGTACCTTTTCGAACCCATGGAGAGCGGCCTAGTGCAAGGCAGAAAAGGAACCGGCTGCTGCGGTTCCACTCTGAGCTGCTAGTTCAACAAGGCGGTTTGTAGATTCCGGACGACTAACGTGCAATGAGTACTCATCAAGTAAAAGTTTGACAACCCCAGCTCGCCCACGGGACGCTGCCCATTGAAGAGGATCGCTGCCGTCGTCCGACACGCGGGCTACCGAAGCGCCAGCGTTCAGTAACGCCTGCAATATCTTCGTGCGGCCTCTGATCGCGGCGATATGGACCGCTGTCTCGTGAGGCGTGTGATCCACTGTGGCATCCACGTCGGCGCGCCGCTGTATCAGGACGTCGACAATGTCCTCCTCGCCGGCGTAGACTGCCGTGTGCAAAGGGGTCCGACCAGAATTTGTACGACATTCAGTCAGGACGCCATTTTCTAACAGGGCGACCACCGATCCGACTTGACCCTCTAGCACCGCGGCGTGAATGGGTGCATTTCCGTGCCGGTCTAAGCAGTCTGCCTTCGCTCCTCTTTTGCAGAGGGTTTTGATAACTTCTACTTGTCCTTTCTTGGCCGCACAATGCAGAGGAGTTGCGCCTTCTATATATTCAGGAGCGTTAATCATTGACGTGCCCCTGAGAAGCAGCGCAAGAATATCTTGCCTGTCTCGACTGGCAGCCCAGTGAAGCGCCGTCCATCCGTACACATCTCTGGCTTCAGTGTCCGCGCCTCGTCTCAAGAGTGACTGGACGACATGAAGATTCCCCTCCATCGTAGCACCGTGCAGTGCTGTGCGCCGATCATTGTCTGCTGCGTCCATGTTGGCTCCGGCATCAATCAGCCTCTCAGAAGCTTCAACATAGCCAGTCTTTGCTGCGCAATGTAGCGGCGTGATTCCAGATTGGTCTGGGACATCTAGCGGCGCGTTTCTCTCTATCAGCATCGCTACCAGCGGGAGCCGGTTCAGCTCGGCAGCCTCATGCATTGCTGTGCGCCCGAAGTTGTCCTGCGCCGAGATATCAGCCCCCGCGTCCATAAGCCTCTGCGTCACCTGTAGACACTGCGCAGGATTGTCGTCGAAAGCTCGGCACCCAGTGATGGCAAGGAGACTGCTTATGCCTGCATCGTCTTTCTCGTTAACATCAAATGTACCCAGCTGCATGAACCGTTGGAATAGCGAAGGTGAACCAGTACATGCCGCAGATGTGATGGGCGGAGGATACGGCCAGTAGGTGGTGCTCTCCGGGGCTGTCAGGTATTGGCAGGCATAGTGAGCAGCTTCATCAGCCAGTGGGTAGTCAACGAGGAAGCTTCGAAACGCATCGAAGGCGTCATTAGAGCCTCTGTCCTCGCATCTTCGGACGTGATAGAACAAGTAGCGACCGGCATATCCCAAAAAGGGGTGCTTGTTCAGCCGTGATGCCAGCGCCTCTCGAATATCTGCGGACCCGTGCAGTTGGCCGTGATTGTACTTCACTTTCTTCCCGGGCCACCCCAGCTGCATCTCGTCGCAGGAGAGATATGCAATGAGGACGCGGGTGATCGTCTCGTGGCCTTGTGTCTCGTCCACCTGAAGCCTGTCTAGCCCAGAGTTCGATCGCTCTGAAAGGCACGCATGGGACAAGAAGTCCTGCGCTGACTTATGCACAAACTTGATAGTGGCACCCGGATCGTTTATGTTGTTTCTCACTGAGGGGCTCGCCAGCAATTCAGACTGGCTCCCTACTACCTCGATGAAAGGTGCAAGGTGTTTTGTCAGAAAGCGGCCAATTGACAGAGGAAGCTCATCGGCATCCGGCAGCCGCTTTCGGTCAAGCTGCCTCTGTATTGTGAGAGCAAGCCCCATCTCCGAGACTACAAGCGGCCGTTGTGCCAAGAGAAGCCAGACTAGCGCATCAGTTATGCGTTGTGTCTTTGGCCTGCTGAGCCCGTCCAGGAGCCTCTCGAGGGAATTCTGGTATAGCTGGTTCAGCTGAGATGGCAGTGAGTCGATGAGAGCCTTAAGCTCGGCGTAGGAGTAGTCCTCAGCCTGTGAGATATCTCGGAGAGCGGTGCATATCCATTGGAACATGCCATCGGCCTTCTTAAGCAGTGTCTCCTGGACCTCGTCGGCCTGGTGAGAAAGAAGACCCAGGTTGTGAGCCAACACGGGAAACTCGCGGCATAGAACCGTCCGTGTATCCGGTTGGACCATCTCGTTCGTGATGAGCAGTTGAATGGTCTTATCCGCCGCATAGAGGTCACCGTAGGACTCGATTTCAAGCCGACTGCTAATGAAGAGCTTGACGCACTTGTCCGATAGCGTCTTGGAGTCATACAACTCTCGAACGAATTTTAGGAGCCGCTCCGTAGACATTTGGTCACATTCATCAAGAGCGTCGATGACAAAGTAGACATGGGTCTGTCTGCAGTATTGGATACAAAGGGTGAAGATGCGCCATAGAGTCGAATCCGACAGCTTTCCAGCGCCTTGCGGCGACAAGTGTCTACCGACGTACGGCTCTATGTGTTGAAACACCATCGGGTCGTCGTGCAGAATCTGGTAGACCAAGCCGGCCAACAAGTTGTTTGTCGTCTCTTGCTGCCGTCGAATCCGGCTACAGAAGAAGTTGAAGACAGCCGTTGTCTTTTCGTCGCCCGCTTCGTGGCAGTCCTTGAGCCGACCGAGGACATGTCGCGTCAGCACGCTTTTCCCACATCCCATCTTCCCGACAAGGTAAAGTATCCGTGAAGAGCTGCTTTCGTGCCACGACCGGTACTGGCTATTCTCAAATATCCATGCACACGTGTCTGGCGCCGCCAGCGCGACATCGTCAATATCGTCATCGGGATCGGGTGAACCAAGGGAACTCAGAAACTCTGCCACGATGTTTAGTCAGGCAAACAAGAATCAATATGCCCCTTACGTTCCATGTCCACTCGTGGCACTTCTCTAGCCTCGTTGCCGAGCCCATTGGGGGTCTTGAGAAGACTCGCGCGGGCGTCGAAATGATGCGTTTGGTCCGCCCACCTCGACTGCCACGCCCTCGCCAGGTTCATCTGTACATCTGTGAGATTCCGTTGTTGGTCGAGGAACGTCTTGAAAATCTGCATCTCGGTGGCTGAAAGGGCAGTCCTTTTAGCTTGCTTCTGTGGCTTCAGGCCAGGGAGCTCCGTATCGGATGGAGCGTGACTGCAGACGACGAGCAGCCTAGATCGTGTTAGTTACGGCGTCGGCAGCGCCAGGACGATTGTAGAAGCGCACGAGTATACGTGGAATAGCTTGTCATCCTGTTCCTTGAGCTCTCTAGATATCCTGCTTAAGACCTCCTCCTTTTGATATAGCATCAGCGAGCTCAGCGCCGATAGTTTACCATCCCTCAGCTTCCCTCTGAACGGGGCGATCTGCTTGTCCAATTGTTCCAGCGTCTCTCTCGTCACCTGGAAGAAGGGATGCAGCCCTTCGAATGCTTTGTGATCATGTCGCAGGAGAGATTCGCACTTCTGCAGCGTCTCTTCGATGCCCTCGACCTGCGACATGAGATCCTTGAGTGTTCGTGGCGCCTTCTGGACGGCCTTGATGAACTTGGCGATCCGATCGGCTAGCTGGACAGCACTGACAACGGTTGAAAATATGTCCATATTAGCAGTTGTTTATTCGAAAAGAGACGGAGGCGTGACTCCGGCAGACGGAAAGCACACTGCTGTTGGCATGCTCACTAGAAGGTGCGGCTGGCCGCGGGTGCATTCAACAGCTGCTCACCACGAAAAGAAAGCCCTGGTTTCCTGCGGAGTAATTAGCAGTTCGGTTGCTTGCCTCTCGTCACTCCAGCCAAGGCATTTCCCATGCAGCCTCGTTTTCTACGAGTCAGGTCAGGCACCAATGCTCGATTCTTGGAGACATGGGGGCCGTGAAGGGATTGGTTCGCTTGCAATGTGACCTGAGCGAGATGCACGCATGGGAAGGAGTATCCGGCCATGCACCACTCCGAGACGCGAAAAACGCAGGCTTTCCGAGCTACTCATTCGGCGAGAACAGAATTTGATCGGCTACGGAATTATCTTCAGAGATCAGAGGCAAAGCAAATATTGATCATGAGCTACGAGCTCCAGGCCCCATTGGCATGTCCTAAGCAGGAGCGGTGCGGCCGATGTCTCCCCTATCTCTGGCCCGTTCTTGAGGCGACATATTATTGTGAGCCTCCATTTCATAGTTGTATTGCCTCTCCATACTGCTCAGAATATCCTGCGCGTGCTCAGCTTCGACCACAATACGTGATGGGCCCTTGTGTTCGCCGCCATCGCCGTCGTCGTTGCCGGAAGACGCGGCATCTGCTTCCGCCAGCGCAATCGCCTGCTGTATCGCTTTCCCTGGTGTCAGTTCTCTGGATATCTAAAAGTCATACGCGAAAGGTTATACAAACCGCTGAGGATCTGTCTGCCGTTGCTTATGAACTTGCTCTTGTCCATGCTCTCCCACGTCTTGATGGCCCCACTGAGGATGTCGTACCGGCGAGACTTTTTGATTCTCTCGACAGCTTTCAAACGAATCTGCGTCTTTTGATCTAGTCGCAAGTCCGCATATCTTACGACATAGGAGACGCGGTTCATTATTGCCCAGTCGAGATGTAGGGGCTGGTTGGTAGTGAGAAAGATGACGCCGCGATAGTAGTCCATCGTGCGGAGAAAGACTGCGTCGCGACTATTAGGCAACGGCTGACAGGGTTCGTGGCTATGATACGCACTTGTAACGATAGTCTCGTGATCTAGAGTGTAGTGGTACTCGCTGGACCGCTGCCTCATGTAGACCTCGGCCTCGTCGATCAAGATGATGGCTTCCCAGTGGAGGGCGTAGCGAAACCATCGCAAAAGAATGGCCTCCAAAGTGCTGGGGCTCGTCCCTGGGAAGCTTAGAATCTTGGTCTTTCATGGTTTCAGTGACAAGGACTAGAGTGGTTGCTCACCAAGCTCGGCAGTCGACAGTCGGAGAAGTGGACGCCCTGCAAACGTATTAGCAGTCGCTGGGCGAAGGACGCAGGGTTTGCTACCTGTATACTCAGCAACACACTCAGCCGTGTATGTCTTTCCTGTCCCCGGATTTCCATGTAGCAGAAAGATCTTCCCTTCTCCTTTGCCTCGTATCGGATCAACCATGAAGGCCTTGTTCCTGTCATCTAGGAGCGCTGTATCAGAGTAGGCCGAGCTCGACATCGCCGTGATAATCTTCTTGTCCTTTTCGTCCATTATCAGTGTGTCTACCAGGGTCTTGTCGTAGTTATCTTGGATTCATGTTAGTGCTGCCCGTTCTAGTCAGGATCACGCTCTCCAGCTCACGAATCTCAATGTGGTCGACCTCGAGGTGCACTAATTGTCACAGGACCGATTAGCAAGCCAGTCCAGGATCCATAATGATGAGGGCTTCTCTTTACCCCATTGGCGAATGCCTAGAGCAAACCCGAGGATCGTTGCCGGCATTAGCACGTAATGATCGTCAGTGAGTTCGTTATCGGGTTTCAGCGGATCGATGTCGACGAAGCTCTTCATGACGATATCCTTGAACTTGAATTCTTTCCACTCGATTTCGCTCGTGTCTCTGAGGCCCTCCATTTCTGCGAATCGCGGATCAATGATAGCCCTGCCGAAGTACTTCAGAAGGACATGTGAGCTGGCGGACGCGGACATTCTTGTCACGGATAACTCACGAACTGTCCACTCTCCCTATCTCGAGACTCTGTGACGAGGCCCCGGTAGTCCACCTCGACATAACTTTTGCTCAACAGCTGATAGAATTTCTTGCCGCGATTGATAAGTTTGGCCCTCAGAGAATCATCCTTGGCGTGTAATACCGGGCACACTGCAAGGTCTGCTATGGGGATCTCGCCCTGGAAGCGCGTAATATCCACCGCATGGTTCACTCGGTTCAGCTTCTGACCTATCATCTGTTGTCAGGGAGTAGCAGCTAAGATGCAAGCCTGGACGCCTGAGACATACCATCGAAGTCCAAATACCACATGTCCACCGTAACGTCATAGATCAGACCGTCTTCGGGTCTGTTCCACTGTAGCAGGTAGACGCGGCAGGCGACGGTCTCGTTTCCAATCTTTGTGAAGACTATCGAACCAGGGCGGAAGAGGAGCCACAGCATATTGAAGGTTGCAACTGGCGGATCCTGGTTGTACCGCATCTCCTCCTCGGCCGTGCGGGCCCCTTGGGACTTCTCTAGCTCATGATCCAGGTAGCCGATTTGGGTTTCCAGCATTCGATACTTCTCTGCGTCTGCCTCGCTGTCGGCACTGCTGATGGCGCCTCTGTACTTCTCCTGCAGTTTCCTCAGGGCCTGCCTCTCTGCGATGCCGAACATTCGGTACGGCTTGATGATCTTGAGACTCCTCGAATGCCCAAGCATTGTGTTGGTCTCTCCGTGCCATATGCCGCTGGGATAGTAGCCCACGGCCTCGGCGACGGCGTCAATCAAGTCTGCCGAGTGTATGATCATCTGCTCGGATCTGATCTTTACCACTCTATTGTTGCCCAACGGTCCCGAGTACCTGTCGTTCTCCACCATGTCGACATCTACATGTTTCTGGATCTCCAACACTACTGTTTGCTCCTGTGGCACCACAGCATCATAGTCTGATTCCTCAAGGTTAAGCCTCCGAGGTCTCTTCATAAGATCCGTAGTATAGACCACTTCGTACGTCACTGGGTTTGACAACGCCGGATACAGGCCAGCTGAATCATTGGCGAGGGAGCTGAGGCGCGCCGCGAATGGACTTGGAGACATGATTGCGCTTTTGGCGGGCGTACCTGCGGCTGACAAAGGATCCCCAAACTCTGCGTCGGGTTGCCTAGGGCATCCCACAGTTAGGAAGAATCTGCTACGGATATGACAGTGGTACACTTACATTGCGGGAACGGCTACAGTGGAAGTATTGCTTCCTGTGTCGCTCGATAGAGTCTCCTTAGTTAAGCGTGGCGTCCCTACCTGGACCGGGCTAGAGACTAGCCTCACAGGAAGGCCCTCCGATGCTGCTTCTGCAGCGGGCCCCCCGGCGTATGCCACATCACGGCTTGTATTTTTGCCATCCATCCGCAGTGTATAGACCCTCAGTACATATGTCGAGAGTGGAGCCTATACTGAGCGTGATGCGAGGTCATGAAAGCCGAAAAGAGGGCAGGCTGCTCGAGCGACTATTGCGATTTATCGAATATTATAAGTTCGGCCGTGAAGCTCTCTCTTGCATTGCCTGCCAACCTGCATACTCCTTCGTGGCGGCTATGCTGATCACTCCATTGGGCAGAAGGAGAGGCGGGTACATCCCTGTCAACAGCCTAGAAGGGGTAGTCGACTACTGCAGCAATGCCACATACTTATCGGGCGAGGTCCTTTCAGCTGCGGCGCAGCACAGTGCTTTCCGAGCTAACAATGCAGGCTGTGATCCTCCATCAAGCTTAGAGTCGGGCCCAAATGCCCGACATTAGGCGTATTGCCTCCGGCTCTTGTGAATCGCAACAGGAGCCTGCTCTTGACCACCCATCTGCCGTTACCGGGTATCACAACATCTGCAGTTCCCCGGTTCTCGAGAATCACGCACAGTTCCATTTGACTTCTCTTTCGGCTACATGGGGCCGAATATCGTGGAAGAGGCGGGGTTCCCTCGTCGCCTCAGTCGCTTTGGTCGAAGTCCAAAGAGGCTGCAGCGTGTTCTCTGCAACCGCGTTGAGAGATGGCTCATGTCAGAGTGGTCGCCGCCGGACTCTGTGCTACACATCACCGCCGCCGCCGCGACGCATAGCATAGCTCTGCTAGACTTGGCGTCAGAGCTGGCAGCTGAGGCAGTTTTTTGGAAGATTCCCCTGTTGGCTTACTGCGCAACAGATTCACGTCCTTGCTCAACAAGTGACCTCAATAATAAGGTAGCCGCTCAGCTGCGAAGCCCAGGAGACGCCACACAGCCGGACGTTCGACGGATTGCGATCTTCTATGGGCTTGAAAAGTTCCCCCGCGAGGGGCCTAGCCATGCCACCGACTATAAGACGTTCGTGGAATCAATCTTGGCACTGGCCAGTTCAGGTTTCGTCAAGGCCCTATTTATAAGCCAGAGGTCAGATGAGTGGTTAGGTTCCGCTCTGACAGCTAGGGAGTGGGATAATAAGATGTTTTACCAAGGAGGGATATCCGACGTAGCACTGATGCAAAGACTTTTCGACTTGCTGAGAACGCGACGCTGCCTTGAGTCAACCAGAACTCCATCGGAGCCGCAGGCGTCGTCAGTAGTGTTGCCGGCTTCATCGGCTTTAACAACCCCTAAGCAGGCCATCACAATTGTCCCTGGAGAGCCTGTGAGGCTTGTCTTTTGCGACAAAAGGATCGAGGAGTTCGGAAGCAGGTATGTGTGCCAGGACCCCGATTAGTTATCCAGCCCTGTCCGTAACGCCATCCAGGGCCGCTCCATCAGAAAGCTGGTTCCGACGGATGAAGACATTCTACACGACGTATATCAAGCCTATCAATCTCCAAGAAAGAATCAAAGTCGCAATTCTCGACACCGGTGTTGACATGGGCAACCCAGTAATTCAGGCTTTGATTGATAACCGAACCACGGAAAGTGAGGAAGCGGGGGATTGGGGAGACGAGGGACCGATCAAGGAGCAAGTGTCGTTTCCAGAGTCACTCGCCAACCTCGACAATAGTGGTCACGGCACTCATATTGCAAGCTTGGTCATGAAAGTTGCCCCTAGGGCAAATATATACATAGCCAAAATTGCGGAAGAAGACTCTGTCCCGGACGCAGGCCAAATCGCAGAAGTACACCTTAGAGAATCAACACCATCAGCACTAGGTCATCAAGGCTGACATGCGCTAGGCTATCGACTGGGCCAGGAGTGATGGCTGCGATATTATCAATATGTCATTCGGGCTTCCGAAGAGGAACACCCGAATCGAGAAGGCTATCGCGGATGCCGAGTACGCAGGAATCATCCTTTTTGCTGCCGCTTCAAACTATGGCGGCAACAAGTACCGATCTTTTCCTGCCAGTGACTCGAAGGTCATCTGCATGCATGTTACAGACGGCGAGGGAGTCCCGGACGGCATGAATCCCTCACCGCTTGACCACAGGGACAACTTCAGCACTCTTGGGGCAGGCATAGAGTCAAACTGGAACGGCAAGACGGTATGCCTTGCGGGGACATCCTTCTCCACACCGGTTGCGGTTGGAATAGCAGCGAACACCCTGGCTTTCGTGAAGGGCCAAGTCATAGATGGGCGGTTGAATGAGTCAGACGGCAGGGTGGCGCACACGTGTGACGGGATGCGGAAGATATTCCTGGGGATGTCACAACGCCGGCACGGATATGACTACGTCGTACCCTGGCATTGGGACTGGTTTGCAGAGGAAGCCACTGTTGATGGGTTGTGCCATGAACTGCGGAAGACTCTTCGTTAAGTGGGCAGTCCTATACGGTAGTTCTGTACCGTTTCTTGCAGATTTCCCGTAGAGCGTAATCATTTCCAGTGACCTGAATACTCCCCATTTTCAGTCCATTTCGGTTGTGGTCTCGCTTTCTGTAACGTTCGGAAGAATCCACAAGGTCTCCTCGTCATCCACATCCGCATCATCACGGCCGGCGTTCTCCTCATGCATGCTCCGCTGAGCACGCAGACTCAGGTCTCCCAATGACACGTCATCTGACACTTCGAATGTCACAGTAGAGCGGATCTCATCTCCATCCTTGCCTTGCATGACCGCCTTGGAGTCGTACGCCTGGTGCCGAGGCTCGCCATGCTTGAATGTGACCTTGCGCACCCTAAAAGCGACAATGAAGTCGGTAGAATTGGTGAATGCT
The DNA here is from genome assembly GCA_030052745.1 of Pleurostoma richardsiae. Classification (NCBI taxonomy): domain Eukaryota; kingdom Fungi; phylum Ascomycota; class Sordariomycetes; order Calosphaeriales; family Pleurostomataceae; genus Pleurostoma; species Pleurostoma richardsiae. The sequence continues at coordinate 74,894 of JANBVO010000051.1, forward strand.
ATGCCTTCCTGGGTGGCGCGCGCCACGTTGAGCCTCGCGCCCGCTTCGACCGGCAGTCCCGGGGGGCCCGCTGCGGCTTCAGCACCTCCTCCGATGGCCGTCGTCGTCATGCTCTGCATAGACCCCTGCTGGCCTATCTTGAGGCCGGTTATTAGATACAATGGCTTCTTGTACTCCGTATTCGCGAGGAAAATATTAATGTCGGCAAGCTTCATGGTCTCGGCGATGTAGTCGTCTGTGGGGTCAAAGGTGACCGTGACGAGCTTTGCAAACGATAAGACGTCGCTGCTGCTCTTGTGATAGAATATGCTTGCGCCGACACCGATGCCGACCAGGGCCAGGACCTTGGCGAAGAAGCCCAGCTCCCCACTCAAGAGCTTTGCCCGGGTGGCCGTAAAGCCATCCTTGATGTCCACGGGGTTCGGGTTGCTGATGGGGACGATACTGTTGCGGTTGACGGCCACGAACTCGGTGAGGTTCTTGAGGACATGGCCGAGCTTGATCGCACCGTCTGGTGCCGTAGCGAAGTTGGGCGCGAGGACGTATGTCTTGACCATGTCTACTAAAGGGCATGTAACTCTGTGGACTGCCGCTTGGGCTATGAATTCCCACGGTCCATCATCAGGCTTATCTATAGGCGTAAGTTCAAAGCCTCATAGAACGCCGACTAATGAAGGTCGGAGCCCGGATTCCTCGCGAGATGGTGGCTGTTCAGCGACATTGCCAGCGCATTGCTGGCATCCCACCCATCCTTTCGTCAGCTTTAACTAGCCGACACGCTTATGCACTAAAGGTGCCAGGGATGCAGGTCACAGCCCCGTCAGTGCGGCAAGCCTTTCAACTCCAACCGGACACACCAAGCCGAGTGTAGCGTCGAAACTAGGGCAGCGGTCATAGTGGTGAAAACAGGCTTTGCTTCGTCTCATATACCTCATTATGCGGCTCACCCGCCAGAAGGGATTTAACAAAGCTCTCATTGGAACGTCTGCCCCCTCAATACTCGAACTGTGTTTACCAACCTATTCTTGAAAGCCGAGAGCCGAGCGCCGAAGAAGGCGGCTTTCGGCTTTAGCACACACTTAGTTCCTCCAAGGAGCTCACCACTTCCAACTTCACACAATCCTATGGCAGCTTAGAGAAGTAATCTTCAGAGACTCCGCGCATGGCGTGGTGAGGAATCCAGCAAATGGCGCGTCCGAGATCCGTGTCCTGAATCGATGGCTTCTGACCAGAAGAGAGCGTCGCAGTCGCTGACACGTCCGCCTCGGCGGCGTAACGGCCGGCAGCAGGCATGCGAGCCATGCCGACGGCGAAAGGTCTCCTGCGGACATGAAGTTCCCGCGTGTCGCAGATGCAGGCTAAAGCGTACGGCCTGCGTCTACCTCATCGGTGGCCGGCCGGCAGACTTCGAGACGGTTTCTTCCAGGTCCTCGGAGGAATCGACGGCGATCTTCGGTCCGCCCCGGAGAAGACTCTACGAGGAGGCTCCCGAAGTGGACAACGCTGTTCCTCCTCAGCCGACTAGGAGTGCCGGGTATCTTGGACCCACGAGTTTCTCAGCCGTGTTCCTTGAGAGCCAGAGCGATTCTGTCACACCTGGAGCACCGCCTGCCCTGCCGAGGACAAGGAACGCCGGGTCAGCACACGTTCATCCCGTCTCCCAACGGCCGGTCGCAGATCCGAGATCAGCCATTGCGAAGCACTCACTCGACGCTGCTCTCGATGCTCTTCGTCAGGTGCCTGATCGTAATGCGAGCTATGATCTTTTCCGGCGGCACTCCAGCCCAAACGACTGCGGCGTCCGTCCAGCCGCTGAAAGGACGCTTGAATCACTCTGGAGCATTTTAGTAGTTTATTTGTTTACGCTAGGAAAATATTTCGATTTTTAGTTTAGTCCCCTGTTAGTTGCCGGTAATGCAGCTACAGGTTATGAGAGTGACCATGGGATGAGTTCAGCCGCACCCTTTAGCAAGGACCCACGAATGTGCAATGTAGGTTTTGAGGAGAGAAAGAGCGAATGGATGTACGCCCGAACAGGCAGGCGAAGCGTTGCAAGGGGGGGCCATTGAGCAGCAATATCCCCTATTTCCTGCAGGTTGCATACCACCCTGGGAAATTCTCCACCATCCATCTCGGCTGTAAGTCCTCAATACGTGGTCTCGTTGGAGTCCGAAACCGCCTCCGTCTCCACATGGCTGTGCTATGAAGGATTCCTAGTCTGCGATGCGCGGATGCTGATGGATAACACACAGATGCCGACACAGAAGACTCGGGAGGTGGAGCGTCTGATGCGTCTTCCGAAGGCCGTTGAGACAGTCAGATAGTCGTCCCTGAAGGAGTTGCGAAAGTTGGCATCACATGGCAGTTTTCACAGTCATGCACTATGCAGAGTGGGGATATAACAAGGCCGAGGAGATGTATGTGGACGTGGTAGCTCTGCGGCGGACGACGGAGACGGAGAGAGAGATCAACCATTGACCCCCACACGGAAACGACCGGGGGCTGTGCAACAGTCCGCCCTATCGCCCACCGTATGGCCGTTCTGCCACGCTCCGCCTCCGCCTCTGCCTCCGCCACAGAATTTCACAGCTATAGCATGCCAGGCATAACAAATTCTCTCTCTTTCGTACAAGCCTGAGAAGATACTGACTACTGGGTGACTTCGTCAACCTACCTCTCCTGCAAACTCTAACAGTTATAAGGTAGCGTACCCGCGCCAACAAGAACGATCTCTTATTACCAGTCTCGTCTGAATTTACATCACAGGTCTTGCCACTCCTCTAGTCGCAGAGTCTCGCTCATCACGGCAAGCATGGATCCAGCCAGTGCAGTGTCATTGGTCACGGGTATTGTCACTGCTGTACCTGGCCTCATAACGGCTTGCGTCGAGCTCTACGACCACGTCCAGACATGGAAGCGACGAGGACCCGATCTCGACCACTATTTCACAATTCTCAAATTCGAGCAGGAGCGCTTGAAAGTGTACGAACCCCTGTTGCTAGACCTCCGAGACAGGGGGGCACACTCGTTGTTAGAGGACATATTACGTTCGATGCAGGAGGTTCTGAGCAACCTTGAAGCATTACTAAGGAAACACGACGAAAGAGTTACGAACGAAAAGAAACCAATTGCCTATACTCTAGATGATATCACGCGGATAGGGGAACTGGCCGCAAAGCTGACGCAGAATCACGACAAGCTCGAGGTCCTGCTTCCGGACCAAATGAAGGAATATGCGAGATATTGTCTTAGAATTAATGTACTTGGAAAGGAAGACCTTGAAGCTTTGCACAGATTCTCCAGCATCGACATGGGCAAAGTGAATAGAGACGTAATTGTGGAGGCACAAATCAGATACTTGACTATGAGGATGAATTCGGGTTCTCAGGTCAGTCATGACAGCTTGGGGTAACCTTGAGGATCTACGACTAACAAGAATTGCTGAAAGTTAAATACAGGGGACAATAAATATAGGTACGGGAATGAGATCCTGTGGCTCCAGATGCCAGACATGTCAAAAACCCCTCCAGCATGGGGCAGTACCTGTTGCCTGAGCGAACTCGATGGCTGCGAGAGGACATTTGGAGTCCTCAAGTCAAGAAAAACAGAGCACAACACATCATTCCCCCCTCCCTCACGACACCTCCTCGTTGAATGGCGGCCCAGCTTCAAAAGAAGGGATCAAGATCCCGCCAGTCGGCTCAACCAGCTGACCCACACTCTCCTGAAAATGTCTGAAGCCGCAGATCCGTCAGCCGCAGAATCCAACAACCCTATCAACTTCCGCGTCTTGCGTTGTGAGGGCTGGATCACGCCTGATCTCAACTACCAACGCACGGGCCTTGTCTTCTCCTTCCCCAAAGGTATGGGCCAAGTTCCTGTCTCGCTCCACGACCGCATCAACGCAACACAGAAACGCAACCTCCCGGATCTCAACTTGCGACTCGACATGGCGCGGGCTCTGTCGCGCAGTGTTGCCAATTTGATAGCGATCAAGTGGCTGCATCGTGCCTTCCGCTCCAGTAACGTGCTCCTCTTTGACCCTCAAGCGTATAAAGAGTTGTACGTCGTCGGGCACAGCTACACTAGGCCAAACAGTGGTGTTGGCGAGCTATCGACGCTTCTGGATACAGATCCTAATATGCTCTATCGCCCACCGCGTGACATGACCGGCTGGTGGGATATTAGGGGCGCCCCGCCAACAACTGGGACAGAAGGAGCAACAGGGAATGCAAGCAACAGAGCATACAGGATCGATGCCGGCTTCGACATCTTCGCCTTGGGTATCGTTCTTCTTGAGCTCGGATACTGGCGCACTGTGAAGTCGTTGGAGCAGGAGTACAAAAAGAAGAATAGCGGGCGCGAATTTAACCAGGCTGCGCTACTTCGCCATGCCGATGCCCTCGGCTTCAAAACCGGGACCAAATACAGAGACGTCGTACGGAAATGCCTCAAGCTGGACTTTTGGCTTCTAGGAAAGGTCGATGAGGAGCAATTTATGGCACAAGTGCTCCAAGATCTGAATGCCTGTCGGGTGTGATGTATCCGATGAGGAGGATGAAAGAAGATGCCTAAATTGTATTCACGCTCTAACTGATTATGAGCCCTTTCTATTGACTCCCAATTCTCATGTTTCAATTTAGATTTTTCGACGGGCAAAATCTGACTGTCGTGCCAAAAGTTGGTATTGCGACCCAAGAACGTATTCGTCGCAATCTTCAACCGAGCTTAGATACCTCATGCTGAGGTACCTGTGATAACCGAATGACCGGATCTTTCCGCAACCTTTGATGAACGCATGGACTGGATGATTGGAGATCTGACGTCTATTAAAGTCGCTGGAATCTCCGAAAAATGTGGTTGCAATACCAATGCCTGTAACGACAACTCCAACAGTGACGGGCACGACCACTGCTGTCAAGATGATGGCAGACTTGAAGTCGAGCAGGATATCTTCGAAGGCGGTTTCCAGACGAGGCCATCGGAACTCTACTGTCCGGCCCACGTAGATCATAAGGAACGTACTTAAAGCGATAGACACGAATTGCTGGAACAGCCTGTGCCAGATGCTTGGAAAATACCGGTATTTTTGCCACAGGTCGGATTTGCTCATCCCCGTGAAAGACATGTCGTCTAAGGGAGAGCCAATTAGCAGTGAGCGCCATGATTGTCTGGGGAAGTCACCCTTCTCTTGGTAGCTTTTGAGAGTGTCCTCTAGAGTCTCCCAGCTAAGGGAGAGGGCTTGGCGAAAAATGCAGTGCCTTCGAATGGTTGGCCACCAAGTGCCACGAGGGAAATATATTCCTACGGTACTCGCGCGATCCGAGTCAGGGTGATGCCATTCGAAGAGCGTTTTCCAATGCGTGGCCAGCGCTTTCTGTAAGTCTTTTGCAAGGAGACCGGCGGTATTAGGTCGATCTGCACGGTTGGCGTCGAAACGGTACAGTTCGGTGAACAATCTCGCCTTTTGCAGGTATTGAAACATCCAATATCTTGGATCATTTCGAAAATACTCTGGGAGAAGGTGTTGACTGGCGTCTGGGAGAGGAGGAAATAAAAATCCTAAGGTTTTCGCGTCCAAGAACTGTGGTGACAGCAGGAGTTCTAGAAGATCGACGCCCTTAGTCACTTCTTCAAGCATATTTGCATTCTTCCGGGATAGCCAGAAGCTCATCGCCCAGAAGTGGTTCCGAAGCGCATGGTAGAGTGGCGGCAACTGCAGATCTGACGTGGTTGTTGGTGACGAAAGGGGCCATGACAAGGGGATCTGCAAGTTCCACGCTTCTTCTCTGCATCTAGTTAGGCAACATTCGTGTACGTCGGGAGGTGTACTTACGCAAACCACCAGTCGAACTGCTCCGAACGAGCGATCAATGAGTATACATTCATTTGGCCGTGAGGTACGGTGTCGATTGGGAATTCCAAAGCCAAGGGTGCAGGCAGACGCAGGTCAGCACCAAATTGTTTGATGAGGATCTCAAAAACAGTTCGATCACCATTCATGATGGCTTGCTGGGCCAAGGTTCTTCCTTCAGAGTCGTGAAAGATCTGGTCGATGTAACTGACTCGCAGGTTCGGTCTTACTAGCGTTAATGGACCGACAGGGCATCGTACTGGAGACCACTCACTCTGCGTGAAGGAAAAGGTCCCTTCTTCTCACCCAGTCTTCGTGCAGTATTTCGGATATAGGACCGAATGGGGCCAGGATCGATCTCCAAGCCAAGTGTCGAATGCTCAGGCACCTACTTTGTATTCCGAGGGTGACCTCTCCCTTCTCTGCCAATAGGACCTCGATAGCGTCGTAAGACCTTTCAGCAAGGGCTAGCTTTATAGCCTTATCAAGCATCTCTTCTGCTTTTTCACGAGGTATCTTATCACCTTGTGAAGATCCCATACCCCAATGAACCAAACGCATCAGTGATTCCCAAACACGATCAGCAGCCCCTATACCGAGACAGCACCTGCGCCAGAAATCGATCGGTAGATCCACGCCATGACCATCGCCGGAAATTGTGCCAACAACAATAGCATCGATATATGTGTAGCTGCTTCCTTCAAAGTCCCACTGGGTGTTCCAGAGTGGCTTCTCCGACTTCTGTTCGGATGCCGACTCCTGGCATGCATAGGAGATAAGCCGCTCTTGAATAGGTACGTGACTGAACTTGAAGGCAAGTAGCAGCGCCCGACGTAGCATCGCACCATCCAATGGAGGTCTTTTAGGCATGATGGTCAGAAAGAGATCGACAAGATGGATCTTGAATTTCGCTACAGCTCTCTCGAGTGGTGTGCCCGGTGGCGTAGGGTACAGGCTCAGGTGAGCAGTCTGAAGCAGCCCTTCTGCACATTGGAAGAAGAGGTCCGAGTAATTGCGATCTCTACAGAACTCAAGAACCTCCCTGATACGCTCAATGGGTCCCCGGTAACACCAGGCGTGGTGCAGTATGTTCGCATTGTTGCTGTCACATAAGGATGGATCCGCTCCGGCGTGCAGTAATCGAAGGATCACCGGGACCTGGCCGCTCCGAGCTGCAACGATCAAGGCCGTCTCTCCGCTGCTATTCTTCTCATTTAGTGATTGGTTCTTGATGAGACATTCCAGCGCTGTTAGGTCACCAGAAGCTGCTGTTTTGTGGAGGTCCGGCTGATCAATCGAGGTGCATCTTGCGTCAATCCAGTCTGATGATCCAGATGTTTGTGAAGTATCACCATCGTCAAGGTCTTCCACGGCGATTGGATGTCCGCACGCTGCTGCTTCTCGTTGCCAATTTTGTAGACATTCTTCGTCGTAATTTGGAGAATTCTCCGCCTTGAATGATCGAGTTAAACGAAAGCTCAGTGCCTTGGCACTGAGATCACCTAGCTCGGCGGCTTGGTAGAGGTACGAAAGGCCTCTCTTGGTCCGTTCGGCCGTGCAAGGTTTAGCGAAGGGAGATAGAAGCACAACCGCAAGTTCGAAGCAAGCACTCGCCCGAATCGGGCTATTGGGACCGTCACATACGGTCTGCAGTTCGCTTTCGACCATGTCTTTGACTTGATTGCTCACGGGTTTGAAGGCCTCATAGCTTATGAAAAGTTCAAGTGCATCAGTAGTCTGCAATCTGGTAACAGGCGAGCTTTGGTGATCCACAAGCAACGAGTGTCTACGCTGAAGAAAGTTTGTGAACGTATCGTGCATGTCTTCGCAAAGCTCGAGTAATTTGCGGGCCTCAGCATCTTTTTGCAGGGTATAAGCAAACATGTTGGTCCAGAGCCGATACCAAGACGATTCCAAGGTGGACTGATGAAACTGCTGCTCGGAGGCTTGGTTGATACTCTCCGCGAGCAGCTCACCCTCCTTTGAGAAGTCGGAGTCATGTTTGAGCCGCATTGGGTTGATGTCCTTCTCTTGATCGAATAATGTCGCAGCGAACACAACGCCCAAAGACCACACATCTGCTACTTGAACTTCGGTGGCGGATAGTTTCTTATGTCTTTCAGGAGCACGATACGGAAACGTGCCCCCTAACCCATGTTCCGAGGTCGAGTCAGCCAATCTAGCCTGGCTGAAGTCGGAGATTTTGGCATAGTATTTAGCCATGGGAGCTTGGTTTATACTGCTATCGTGCACGAAGACGAGCACATTCGCAGGTTTGAGATCCCCGTGACCAACGCCAGCCTCTTGCAGAGCCTTGAGGCCCATGGCAACGTCCCTGCAAAGGAATAAACGTGCCTCGACAGAAATAGCATCCCCTGAGCGTAAGAGGGTGCTCAGGGTTCCCAGTGCGTGCTCGAGTAACAAAGCAGGTTGCGCGCACGGGATGAGAGTATCGTACGAATTTTCGTAGAACCAGCCAACACCGCGTAACGAAACGATATTGTCATGATGGTGGAAATGGTCCAAAATACGAAGCTCGGCGGCGATCTTGGACATGTCGCCAGGTCTCAGCGGACGACCCGGTGCACTTCGAACCGATTGCTTGATGACGACGCTTTCCTTCGTGCGCGAAATACCTTGGCCATGGGATAGCGCAAGCTCGATGGGATGGCTGACCTGAAAGTCGGATCCTTCCCCGAGGGCATCAAAAGGGACATTATTGACTCCCCGCATTTTCATGTACCGCCGTCGCCGGTAGGCTCGGGAGATAGTCGTCACAAGGTTGAGAAACTCGTTTCTTTGGTTCGAGTTACTATACGCAGAGCCAAGCGGTGGCGCATTGTGCCTGTTGAGTCTAGCACTATCCGTGGCCGTCGAGAATTCACTAGAGAGAAGAGCAGCCGAGCGGCTATAAGAGGTGCTGTCGTCTGGGAGCTCGAACGGCGCGTCTTGCTCTATGGCTTCCATCGTAGTAGCGTGGTAGGAGCGGTTGCGGACACCAGGACGCTCGCTGCCCAAGTAGCCTCACCATTGCCAAGGCTTTGATGTTTCTGACGCGTGTTCCGTGTCCGTATCGCGCTTAAATTATGCAGAACGCACGTGATTGAAGCGAATTGACAGGCTCCCAGCCTTCTCCAGATCATTTAGCGCTTTGACAATCTGTCCTTCACATCTCCGAGATTGACACTCGGTATCGGCCTCGCAACACAGCCCATAGAGTTCAGCTAAACAGCATGGCGCAGATCCCGAGTTTCCGTGGTCTCTCGAGGCGAAGTATTCAAGGCTCCTCTTCATCCTACTCCCTCGACGAGCTCAACGGCGGCAGCGGCGTCGAAAGCCGCGTCCCTGAAAGTCACCGCAAACTCGCTCTGCGACTACATACGATCGGCGATTATGCTGCTGAGCCCATCGACCCCGTTGCGCGACTATCGGCATCGTTCGATGTCGGCAATATATCGAAAGTCCGGAGCTCTCGCCTCCAGCCTGATTCGGAAGACAAGCTGAAGTGGAAGCCTTTCCTCTCGGGCGGACTCGGACGTACCTTGTTATTTGTCATCCCTATGATAGCCTGGCAGTGGTACTCTGATAGTTCGCTCCCTCAAGCATGCGACGACCGCAGTGTGCTTGGCGTGTGGCCCGCTGTTTTTGTCATATCCATGAACCGCGCTATATCCTTTCTCCTCGGCCAGGAACTGCGGAGGGCATCATATCAACTTCATGCTGGAAAGTGGGCGCGCAGGGCTCATCTAATCTTTCTCAGGTGCTACCAGATCGGCATATATCTCATCATTTGTCCGCTTCTTGGGGCGCCCGTGACTTGCACAAATATAGAATCACGGCGACAGACGGACACAGTGGAATTCGCAACACTTCCGTCCTGGGCTGACATGGTAGACAACCTTGCCGGCTCTGCGCCGTCTGGAAGACGGCCTGCGTGGAGCGAAGAAGACTGGACAGCGTGGGGTCAACCTTCCGCACATTGGACGCTGTGGTTGTCGCCTGTTGCTGAAGGGAATCCTACTTTCATACGATTCAAGGACGAAGGTGACCTCGCGGACCCTGTCCTCTGGGAAGGTGCCAAAGGCTACGGGATCGTTCGACCTGTACGACCAGCCTCTCCCGTGGATGCGAATGCGCCACAAGCCAATTGGACTCTGCTTCACGACATGTTGTTCGTTCAGATGCAATGTGAGCAACTTCACCCTAAATTTTATTCCAAGGCTATGGACGACGAAATGCGACCCGTATTATCCGTGAACCTTTCTGACGCTGATGGCTGCACTGCGACCGCTCAGCTCCGGGGCAGTCGGATCACTTCCGTCCGGAGAGCGGAATTTGGGAGGACCCTGAACAATGTAAGGGATGGGTTCGGCAAACTCATCGATGTCAACCAAAGCTCCTATAAAGAGCGCTTTCGCAATGGCAGACAGCGGCTGCTGAAGTACATCCAGCGCTACGAGTCTGCTGAGAGACTCGAATTCTTCAGCCCCACCTGGGTTCTAGCAAATCCTCACGCCGAAGGCGAAAGTCCTGCGTCTTGCTCCAGGCGCCATTTTGTTGCTGGCACTGCAGATCCCATGGTGCCAGGCGATTTTGCCGCCGAAGAATGGCCACTTTTTGCTGCTTCTTGCTCTGTCAAGTACGATACGGTCCCAGTCCCCCTCAAAATCATTCATTCGGCAAGCGACCCACCATTCCGTCGTGTGCCTGGTCACGTACATCACTATTCTTCATACGCTTTACAGACCGAAGCTGGAAATAATATACTGCCCACCGAACTCACACCCCTCGATGATTCCATCGCCCATAGAATCGACAAGATCTTCCGGGAGGATATAGATGCGCTAGATCTAGTTGATGAGTTGTACGCGACACAACTTGTGAGATCGCACATTCTGGCTGGATCCCTTAATGCGAGTAACAACAAGTTTGCGGTCGTGAACGCAGCGAATCTATATCTTTCCATGATGGCTGGGCGCGTAGCGACTTCTTCTGACCTGGCACTAGATCGGCTACTCTCGATGGACCCTGCTCAGCGGAGACTTCTAGTAGCTCACCAAGAAAGGGAAGTTGGCACGCTCGTTCCATCACCGAACCATCCGAGCCACGATTTTAAACTCATTCCCATCTGGAGTCTGCTTTTCGTCTGCATCTTAATTTCTCATGTCGTGTGCGACAGTGCCCCTAGCGGAATACCTTGGGATATTTCTTCGATCGCTGCTCGCATAGCACTTTTGTGTCACAGCACTCTGCCATCAGTTTATCCCGTGCCGACGATGCCAGAATCTATATTCGCACTCAGACCACTGCGACTGGGATATTGGAAAGACGATGAAAAAAAAATAAAGCATTGGTGCGCTGATACTCAGCTCTACCAACCACACAGTATGTTCTCTCCTGATCCTACAAATATATAAAGCACCAGGCTGACCTCGGATAACTAGTCCCCTCATGGCATAGACTGCGTCTTTCAGGAGGGTACAGATTCAATTCCGATTCGACATCATGGTATTTGGGCTTCACGGTCTTTTGCGTTCTCTTTCCATGCTCATGCATCGGGACTTTCTTGAGCTTCCGACACGCGCTACGTCGCAGTGACACCCCATTTAGTCACTCAGAAGAGGATCGTCTGAGGGAATTGGTCCCGTCGTACCAGCTGCACTTTTCTTCACTTCACCCAGAACCCTATGGAGATTTGTTCTGGCTCGCAATGTTACCACTCAGCATTGGTTTCGGGATCCTGTGGTATTGGGAGTCCGTGCTAAGGTATTATACGATGCGTCAGCCATGGGCAGGACTGTACGAAGAAGGACCAAGCAAGTCTAACTTGACGTTAGACTACTGTAATTGCTGGTTCCCGATGCTGAAGGCTTTCCGAAATAGGCACTACAACATCGCAGTCATGCATATAGGGTTAGCTATCATAACCCTCGCCCCCTTACTTCTGAACCACTATTTTTACTTCGATCTGGCCCCGCAAAGTCTAGACCCGGCAACAGCAGATATATACCACGATTGGTCATACGAAGGTGGAATACAGATCAACGATACGGTACTAGATGATATGCAATCTGTCCTGGCAAAATCAGTGCTCGGAATGACGAATGCGAGCGCTCTCCCAAAATGGTCGTCATTCCATGAAGCTCTTCTACCCATACCACTTCGTTCCATCGCAGGGCCTGGAAAAGCTCTAAGCGAAGAGAAGAACGGATCCTGGTCATTCTCAACCCGCATGGTACGAGCACAGCTTAGCTGTGAGACTACAGCCCACGAGGCGATATGGAAGCCATCTCTGCCGTCCGTTCCTGGCAGCGCTCAACACTTCCAAGGTCTTTCTGTGTCCTTTCCTGAAGGTTTGCGTGACGCGCAAGGGAACACTAGTTCATTCTTCAATCCTTGCAGCGTCGATTCGTCTCGAAATCCCGGGGAGCAGGCCGATGACGCCGTGCTGTGCAGTACTTGGGCTTATCGAGCATTAGATGACCGGAAAAATAGCAAAGTCCTTCCAAGATGGATCATTGCGGCATATCAAGGGAGCCTCTCACACACAGAAGCTAAACAATCAGCACCAGTGACAGCATCAATGAGCACTGCGTTGATCTGCACCCCAACCTTGTGGGGTGGAAACGGTACCGCACACTTACTTTCGTGGTCCTCAGGCCGGCATATTGCGGACGCATTCGTATACAACTTTCAAGTCGAAGACGAACACATACTCAAGAACGAATTGGCACGAGAATTCAGTGAACTGCTTCACGCCACCGTTTCCGACAATCGGAAGGTTCTAGGAGCCATTCGATTCGGGAAAACCGTCAGTACGAAATCTTTCAAGGGAGATATTCTTTCCTATATGGCGTACCGTTGGGCCCTTTCACGTCGGGAACGGTTTGACGAAGATTCCTTCAAGGATTTTGCATCGATCGTCTTCTCGACAGTCTTCGCTGCATCAGTTAGCGAGGCCAAATTTCTCGTTCAGCCAAATGAAAGAACGGTGGACATCACCCCAATAGTTCAAGCAGCACGATTGCACATACGCGGAAGTGTTACCGTCCTATGCATCATACTACTCTGCGCTTCAGTCTTAGGAATGTTTCTCTACGGTGTAGGGTTTTATCATGAAACTCAATACTTGTTCCCTTTCGCGCCAGAGTCACTAGAGAATAGCTTCCACCTCCTATACAGGAGTAGTCTCATAGACATATTCAAGCAGATCAAACACCCGGAGTTGAAGTCACTCAAGCAATTTTACAAAGAGGTTGATCAGCTGAATCTCACGTACTTCTTTGGCACGCCGGTCGATGGTGATGACTCCGACTACAGAGTGGACGTCACCACGAAGATCAAACCTCGGCACCACAACGTGGATCCTGAGAGCCAGTTGTTACTCGCCAACGATGGTAGTGACGGTAACGAGGCTGAGGATGGTGATGAAGGCGACCAGCATCTCATGTCAGGCGCCGTGCACGAAGAGGGCGAGCATCCCGACGATCCTCTGCCGAGCGTGTAGAGGAAAGACACGAACAAGGATACTAGCGCTTCCAGCGCGATCGAGCGTGAGCTAGGAGGAAGCGTGAGAACGATGGTGATGCTGTGAAGAAGACGTCCGCCTTGCGCATACTTTGCCAAGCACAAGAACCCATGAGCAGCGGAATGATGGTAGTACGACTTCGTGAACCATACTCTGCCGGCAGCGAAGCAATGAACTCGGTCAAAGTCGGCTAGGTTGTTATCCTGGCCGGCGGCACGATAGCCCTTTGTCTCTGGCCCCGCGGCAGGTTCGCGCATTCGCAGCCGCCCTTATCCGTTCAACGAGGTGTTCGTCTCCGCCACGTCCACCCCAATGCCGAGAACGAGACCAGAACCGACTTCGACGTCATCGCTGTCCATGGCCTGGACACAAACGCGCCGGACACGTGGATATGGAAGCATAAGGAGCCCCGCGTCAACTAGTAGACGTGGACGCGTATAGAGACCGTCGTCAATTGGCTCGAAGACGACGACATGCTGCCAAAGCGGTTCCCCACAGCACGCATCTTCACCTGCGACTGGCCCGCCGGCCTCTTTGAACAGCCAGACCTTGTGCAGAAAACCTTTGACGAGTTCGCTCGGCTCTTGCTGGCCGGTATCAACAGCCGGCCCTTGGCAACAGATGATAACGGACGAAGAGAAGACCGGCTTCCCGGCTCCGAGCGTGGGTCCACGGAGGCCGGGCACAGTGAACGCCGGGACCGGCATGATATTTGCTCCGGCAAACCACGTCTTCCGTGCTTTCCCTGCATTCGATGCCGGCCACATACCACAAACTGGTTGTACGTTACGCAGGAAAATCAACGGGTCGGGTTCTCTCACCAGTTTCAGAGGCGAAAGCGCAACTCGATCGAGTTGGTTCAGTCGTCATCGCCCTCAACATAAATACCCACGTACCAAGGCACGAAGTTCAGGTTTAACATGGCTTCCGAACCTCTCTTCTTCTTCATCAACGCCTCATCTCTTGCCCAGAATCGTCGCGCATTCAGTCCCGGATGAAATCAATCGTCAAGATGCCCGGTCAGCCCAAAGTCTTCCTCGTCACCGGCTGCTCCTCAGGCCTGGGCTACCACCTCTCCAAGGCCGTCCTCGCCGCCGGCCATACCCTCATTGCCACCTCCCGCGACCCTACTCGCGTTCCGAATGCCGTCATCGCGGAAGTTGAGCGCCTCGGTGGCCACTGGGCCCCGCTGGACGTGACGTCGCCCAACCTCGAAGCACACCTACACGCCGCCCTGGCAGCACACTCCGCCGGAAGGCTCGACGTGCTCATCAACAATGCTGGCGTCGCGCTCGCGGCCACTGTCGAGGACGGAGACACCGCCTCGGCGCGGCGCATCTTCGAGACCAACTTCTTCGGCCCCCTCCGCCTGGCGCGCGCCGTCGTCCCGCTGATGCGCGCCTCACCGTCGGGCGGGACCATCGTCAACATCTCGAGCGGCAGTAGCCTGGATCCCGTCCCGCTGCTGGGCGTGTACGCGGCGAGCAAGTACGCCGTCGAGGGCCTCACGGAGTCGCTGCGCGCCGAGGTCGCGCCGTTCGGCATCCGCGTGCTGCTGGCACAGCCGGGCAGCATGCGCACCGGGTTCGGCGGGCACGCCTGGGAGGTGCCGCTCAGCGAGGCATACAAGGACACGGTGACGGAGGCGGTGCTGGGTGTGCTCAAGGGGATGGAGGGGAAGGAAGCGATTGACCCGGCGATGGCGGCGCGGAGGATCGTCGAGGCTGTCGACGGTATAGGGGATTTCGAAGGGCGGGGGGAGAAGCTGTTTAGGATCCCTCTCGGAAGCGAGATCCTCACTGCCATCAAGCGGAGGATGGCGCTCTTCTATGAAGTCCTGGACTTGGGAGATATTGCGTACAGCGTGGACTTTGAGAAGTGAATAATGGAACTCGTAGCCTAGGATCGATAGTTGATTACGTCTAAGCCTTCCCGAGAGGCCTATGCAAAGATTCATAATATCGCAATACATTCGCCTTTATCGCATTAACATCTGCCGCGTCAATCACAGCAACGAGGCAGCTGCTCATGAAGGAAGTGCCTCGGACCAGAGTCCCTTCCCACTTCATCTATCGGTCGACTAACTCCTCACCGGTCTATTCAACCAGTTTCTAGACGGCAGCCTCGGGCCTTCGTGCATCACCGATTGACCCCTTGCCCCTTTAACAAAAAGACATGGGAGCAAGGAGGTCATGCAACCACGCTAGTAGTCTCTTGAAATCTGCCCGAATGTGTCAAGACTAGGCACGGTAACAACATCGCCAACCATCTCGAACGACACCATCAGATCATGCAGGCAGATGGCTCATCGAATGGATTGTTGCGCGAGAACATAACCGCCTTCCATTTGGTCACTGCATCGCTCGCTCGCCCGTCTGCAAGTCTCTTTCCTTCCAAAGCCTTCTAAGTAAACGCGGCAGTCGTACTTTGTAGTGGTAGCCCCGACATATCTATCCGGGTATCAAGAAAGAACAACAAAACATCAGCGCGAGAGGGAGATCTCGTTTATCCATTTCCGCCGCCCTTCCTCCCCCTTCCGTTCCGCCACCCTTCCCGTCATTAACATACCGATTTCTCATCAAACCCAACAAGAGACGTAGCATAGCCTGACCTCATGCAGGTATGCAGCATCTATGTCTCAACAATGCTTCTAATTCTCGAGGTCCAGTAAAATCACCGTCCGCTGCTAATCACAGCAGTAAGTCCCAGGACCGACATCGACTGCAAACAGTTGTACGGCGCACAACCACTGACATCGCCGTTGCATGAAACTCGACAAGACAGCCTCAATCCATACCTCCCGCAGGTCTTGACCGCTGAGATACGACTTCCCTAGCGTAGAATTCGACGAGCATTGTGGCGTATGCCTCGAGGTCTTCAACAGGTACTGCGAGGCGGAAGTCGTTAAGGAGAAGAAACTGCAGTTCCAGGTGATTGAGCTCTGCGAGGGGAAGACCGCCGACCTGCAGTTCACGCCGATTGTTAGTTAACTGCCGATGAGAGGCGAAGGGGCCGCAGTGTTGAGTGGTGGGAGTAAAGAACCGGGGGCATGTACCTTGGCGTATCTCGAATTTGTGTAGAAGACATCTGAAAAGAACTTGCTAGCACAGGTTACGCCCGCAATGATGAGTCTGTGGATGTTGAAGCTGTCGACGACGAAGAATGTCACCGGTGGCGGAGCGACGTCTGTCGTTGCTCCGGAAGCCATGCCGGAGGTCGCTCTGGCCCGCGGCTCCACATCCTCCTCGGGCGAGTCATCATCGTCCGCGAGATCGTCGTCGTCGAGCGCTTCATCGTCGTCTGGCATATCCACGTCGTCCTCGGGTGGCGGCTGCGGCTGCGAGGGCTGTGTAACCGGCCGGCCTGCACGGCGCGCCTCCTCGGCCTTCATGACGATGTCGTTGACACGCTCGGTCATGCGGTCGAAGTAGACCAACAGGCTGAGGAACACTTCATACGTGGTGGGGCAGTATTTGTGGATGCGGGAAAGGTAGCTGAGGATGGTGATGGCGGGCACGTTCTTGCCGTGGAAAGCCAGCACGCTGCTGCTCAGCGGCGACATCTGCTGCTGGTGATGCTGCCCGTCACCCTCGGCCTGTTGGGCCGCCTGCCTGACGTGGTTCGCGTTTCGGTTAAGCGCGTCGTGCTGCAGGTCGTTGGTTGTTGTGATCTTGGTCAGCAGGGCGGCGACCATTTCAATTATGTCGCCGATGGGCATGTCCGAGATCTCGTACTTCATCGCCTGCAGGGGCGGGTCGTTCAGGATGCCGTGGCCGCCACCCGAGAGTAGGTCAGTGCGGGCGAGGCTCTGAATGTGTGCAAGGTCACGGATGCGGATCGTGGTCTGCGTCTGGGCCGGAGATGATGGGATGTCATTGCGGGGAGAAGGGACCCAGGACGCGATGTCTGATGGGGGCGAGGGGATCGCTTGTGGAGGTCGGGTTATCACAGAGGTCGGGGTCACAGCCGCGGCGTGCGAAGACGAGGCGGGTGCCTCGAGCGCAGAGCCGTGCGCCGATGATGATTCCATATATGCGGTGGTGTTCCCATGCTGAGAGCGTGCGATGTTCTCTGCCGATTGCGCTGCGCTGCCTGCGCTGCCCGACGAAGACGACGAGTCTGGGGGCGATGGGAAGCGCGAGGCACCGCCGCTCCCCGATATGGCCGCAACGTGTTTATCCGCCACCGCTGCTGCTGTTGTTGTTGTTGCTGCTACGACTGCGGCTGCTGCTGCTGATGATGATGACGACGATGATGATGTCGTCGAGGCTGACGGGTCGCGCGTCTGTGTGCCGTGCCTAGCTGCCACCGCCAATGACGCCGCCACGGCCGACGCTGATGCTGTTGAGGCGGAGGAGTAGGATGGAGATGATGATGTCAATGTCGAGGATGACGAGGATGGTGTTGGCCGGGATGGAAGATGGGCCCGCGAGGGGCTGGAGGAGGAGGCTTGGCGGGAAGGGACGTCCCTGGGCCGGCTGGGGGAGCGATAGTGGGGTGTTTCGGAGGCCGAATGTTGTGATTGCTGCTGGTATGGCAGGCCCGGCGACGCCGCTAACATGGGATGAAATCGGGAGGGGTCCGCTACGAAATCGCCGATCAGGGTAGCCATAGTATCATCGTTTTATTTTGGCGTAAGAGAAAGGGTGGCTCTCACGTCGCTCGTTCGGTCGTGAAGGATGTTGGAGATCGGCGTCGGTCAAGGAGAGGAGGGAGGAGATTCGAGATTTGAGACGGCGGTCGGGAGTCGGTGGGAAATATGCAGGAGACAGGGAGAGGAGGGAGGTCCTTCTGGATGATGGCTGTGCAGACAGACGCAAGCAGGAAATTGTTAGCGCAACGCAAGATATGGATGGAAGGCGAAAAATGCTCAGGAAAGAAGAAAGCCTGCAGCGAGCAATCAAGCAAGCAAGCGAAGAGCCGGCAGACAGACAGACAGACAGCCAGGTCGTTGTTTGCCCGTCTCCGAAAGAAAGAGCAACAAAAAGTGTCAGAAAGGAAAGAGGGCTGAGAATGTTGAGACGAAGTACGTATGAGGCGGCAGAAGGGATAGCAGTCAACTGCACGCCAGCGAAGGTTGCACGAGGAGGAGTGGGGATCCTGGCGAACGCCCGCCCCTCAAGCAACCCAAAATGGCTGGATGGCAAACTGTAGAATACCGACGTATCTCTCGGGATCTGCAGAGCACAGTGCAGTGTGCGCAGTGTACAATACGATACGACGGACAGCAACACTCTCACGCCTGTGGCTTGCTTGCTCAACGGTGAAGTGAAATGCCAGTGCATCTGGGGGATTCGTGGAGTGCTTCTGTGTTCAAGAAGGCCGGGTCCCGATTGCTTCTTAGAATACGGAGATGGAGGTGCGAAATGTTGAGGTCCATCGACGGGCCTGGGCCTTGCTCTGATTGAAACTCTTCTTACCGTACCTGCTCAGGCCCATCGACGTCACATCCAGAGGAAGCTTCACGCCAGATGGCAGCAAACACGTGGCAGCCCGGTCGCGGTCGCGGTCGCTCGCATGGCCCGATAGGCAGAAGAAACCAAAGAAATGCACGTCGCTGCTCACCTGGCGTGTCTCGCCCTTCCAGGACAGGGTGACCGAAGAATAGGAGTCTGCTTCTGCGGAAAGGGGGCGGGGGAAGCGAGCAGAGATGAAGCTGGGGATAGTATGCGATTGGTCTCAAGACTGCGTAACTGGCAAAGGAGGAAAGCCCGTCGTGAAGGCGCCGGGACTTCGAAGCGTCGTCGGAACCGCAAGAGCGACAGTGCCCTGATTATAAGACTTGAAAGGCTTGCCGACTCGAGCACAAGGCAAGACTTGCAAACTCTTCTTGTTGCGATACCGTTCACACCTCACGGGGAGAGTGAATTGGTTTCGGATGGATCGTGCTGGCACAGGACCCTGAATCGCCAGAGAAAAGAGTCCCCGGCTAGATATTGCGTAAGAAGAGGGGAAACAAAAGGTTCGCGTGGCGGTCGACCGCGATCAGTGTCACAAAGACGGCGGGCGGAGGGGAAGCTTAAGAGGCCGGGCGGTCAGTGGTTGGCTGGCCGGTTGGCGGCGAGAAGGGAGCAGCGTCGACTGACGCAAGTCGTCTGTTCGCCCTCTTTCGACTCGCTCATTGGGGCTCTAGACCGTCGAAGGGGTGGCGATCTTGTTCGGGCTGGGTCGGGCTAGTGCAAAAGGGGGCACCGAGAGAGGCGGCCCGGGAGGGACCTTATGACATAATAACTGCCGATAAGGTCAGATAAGCTCTTTGCGTGTCTGATAAGCAACTTTGGACCTGGACAGGCACAATGAAGGCGTGATTGTCAGGCACTTGCTCTCGGGACAGTCTCTTGAGACTTCTGCTCTACGTACTCTACGTGTCCGTACAAGCACGGGATATTCCGACCTGTGTGTTCTGGAGGGTTCAGGTATTGATTACCACACTCGCTAGCATCAATATCCGAGGGCCATCCAGCAAAAACGGAGGGCTGGCGGAAGTAGTAAATCCCAGGCGGCTCCTTGCCGCTATGGGGGATATCGATGGAGGCGTAAATTGCAATATAGAGACGGCGCTGAGCCGAACTTGGAGATATCACTTATCAGGCAGGGAAGGGATTAGATGTCCTTGTTGAATACGCGGCAATCCGTGGCAGACCTGGCTGATACCACGACTGATGCAGCTTAAAAGACGCTGGGCTCTTGGAATAATGGCGGATAGCTGCGGCAAGAAGATTGTGAAGAATGTCGTACCGCAAACTGCCTATCCTCTATTCATGACGGCCTATACCTGCTGCAGACATTGAGAAAGCCCGTAGTCCCCTGCCCAGTTACTGGAAATAGCAGTTGAACGCAATTGGCTAACAGAACGTTGAAGTTTATGAGCCAAATGGCGGTGGCCAAGCTCTACCGCAAGGAGCCAATCTCGGCCGCCTTCGCGGACACGGGTCTCCTCCCCTTGTTGATCGGTTGATCCACCATTTACAACCGCCTGGTGTCGCAATGTGCTTACAGACAAGGCCGCTCCCTTCTTGCCTGCGTCTTCCATTGTCTCGGCTCCAGCTTGGGGCCGTTAAGACGGCAGGAGACGGGGCGCCAAATCCGATACCTTACAGTACCCGATTGTCGTCATGCCACCCCCTGCTGCTGCCGCCTGCATGGGCTAATGCGTGGACAGGCTCACCGCCATGTCGTTATCACCGCACTTGGCGGAGGCCACGTCTAAAGCTCAAGGCATTATTCCCAGGATGGACGCCCACTGGCTGCCGGTGAACACTGTCATCGATGTCCCATTAACAAGTTCGTGGCCGCAGACAGACACACGGCGGGCTCTAAATAGTATTGTACACATCCACCAGTTGTGGACGAAAAGCAAGTAGCCAAGGCGCGGCTGCGCTTCCGATTGCGGCCTGCCTTGTTTTCCCAAAACCATATCCACCGCCGGCCTCCCGTTCACTGATACCGCACCTTGTAGTCCGTGTCGGGAAGATACAGATGTCTATCTGCGCCCTTGGCCGTCAGGACGACCATGCGGATGACGCCTCCCGAGGAGCCGTCCCACCGGATGGCCTCACGCAGCGCACCCTTGACGAAGTCGACAGCCTCCTGCTCTTCCATGCCCTCGCGCCAGTTTGCGTCACAGTATCCGTAGATGTAGGTCGAGCCGGAACCGCCAATTGAATATGGTTGCTTGTGCAGGGAGCCGCCCAGGGGGATGCTGTAGACCTGGCCGCCGTGCCGCTCGTCCCAGCCCGCGATGATCAGGCCTGCTCTATTGAGGGCGACAGACGTTAGCATCTTCACCTCGATCGACATGGATTATCCAGTACGGCATGGTAAACGAGAGGCATCCTGTGCAGTATGCCCTGATCCACCACAGTGCAGGTACGTGTACTGCCAAAACTGTGGGTGAACTCACGATAGGCGATCCTTGTTGGAGTAGCATATTTCTTGGAATATGGCAGCCGCGGTCTGGGTGGTCGGCGGCTTGCCGTTCATCATGGCGAACAGTCCCAGCTGGTAGTGCACGATATCGGCGACGGCCTGTGTGTCGGCTGCGGAGCCAGAACGGCAGCACCAGATGGTGTCGTGGACCTGCGTCAGCTTGTCTGTCACTCGGTTCGCGATGTAGGCACCGGTCGTCGTTCGAGAGTCGGCGCCTAGGAAAAGGTCAGTGACACGACACAGCATTCTCCCCGCCGGGAGCCTCGCAATTCATGCACTGAAACCCTAGTCGTACCTAATATAACGCCATCCTTGAAGGTGACTGCCATGCTAACGGCAATGTCAGTAAGTTCGGGACTGGGCCGTCGAGGCGTGTGTCGCAGCTCACATGGAAGTACCCAAGCTGCAGAGACGGTTAGCATCGACGAGAGTCCAACAGAGACAAATCACCTACTTAACCTCTCCCTTCTTCAGCCGATCCATATCGACATGGATGCCATCTGCATCAACAAGGTGGTCAGCGATGCCGGGCACGGAAGCTCGAACCAGTCTGTTAAGGACATGTCGACCTACCTTCGCTAAGGTTTCCTGAGTGGCCGAACTCCATGCCGGACAATTTTTTAGTTTTAGGATGGTAGAGGAGTGGGAGATTGGAGACTGGAAGTGGTGGCTTCGGATGTACGACAAAGTCGGTTCGTTGGAGCTGGAATATGGCAGGTGGTAGGTGGCAGGGCTGATGATGGACTTTGAGCTTGGTCCCCAAGCTCAGGCAGCTCCGACGCGTTGGCTCGCCGCCGCCAAAACTTCGGCGCACTAGTTACATCACGTGATTAAATGAACATGCTGACTAACACACAACGTAACAAACAGCTGGTAGTAACTACCTAGGTACCTAACTTTACAGGAGTATTCCCTCGATCTTCATCGAGCAAGGCTGCAATCAGCCTTTCCGCCTCACTTCCCAGTATTAATAGACTTCAATTAAAGGTCTGGTTCTCGATCTTCTTCCCTCATTGCTCCCTTTCCCTCACGGGCGATACTACCTTGACCATAGCCAAGATGAACTCCTGAGCACAACAAATGAACGCATTACCCCATTTAAGCAAGGCCTTCAGCCCGTGCTTCACGTGAACACCAAGGGACTTGAGCTGATGTCCGGCCCCAATGGCTGCATAGAGTCCGAAACACAGACATTTGCTCACGCAAGGACCTAAGGCTGGTGCTCATCGTACGAGCCCATGCAATATAGCCGAGTTTGAGGCTAGCAAGCACAGGCCCAGAATCTACCTGCGAAGAGGATGAGAAGCGGGCAGAAGCAGTTCGCAGCGAGGGCGAAGAAGCCTGGAGATATCTGTGGAGAGGAGATATTCACCCATCAGAGAAACCCCGACCTGCAGCCACTTGGAAAGACAACTTTCTAGACGGCTTGACATCTGTGTGGCCTTAGCTCGATAAGAGAACCCAGAGCTCTTGAAGGGGTGTAGCGTAGAGAAGTGAGCCAGACCACAGATGGGCGCATCAGGAAAGCTCCGAACCCCTGGCAAGGTCAGGGCAATTACCGGAGAAAGCTACGAGTATCCAAACGCGCAGCGCCGGCCACAGGAGGCGTGCATACATGAGAAAGCAATGCAAGCACGACTGAACATGCCTGGTTGTCGCGCAGTAGCACTCCCTGCCGTGATCTCGGTCTTACGACTGCTAGGTCCGTCTAGTTCGGGCAGCCAGCATTGATTAGGCGAATAGGGGCATTTCCAATTGAGTGGTCTTATGGGCAATGATCGCATCTAGGGCAAGAAGGCCTTGAAGAAAACCATTCAAAGGCGATAGTAGATGAGTGTCGCGGCGGGCGGGTTCATTTCTGCTTTCCCCTGTACAGCCGGGAGCCAAAGCAGTCTCTTGGGTGATCTGCACGTGGGATACGAACAGCCTAGAAAATCCACAAAGATTCTGACACGTTGTGACGCAGCAGGATATGCTCCTCGCAACGCCAACCCCGTGCGGCGGCGTTAACCCTGCAGTATTCTGCCATCACGTTGAGCAATGGTTGCCAAGGGATGATCGAATGCCATTAAACGCCGACATGAATGTATATATGGGTAATTGACGGATATGCCTGCAAACGCCCTGTGCTCGAGAGGCCAAACATGTTGCAACTAACCTTCAGCCTCCCCTAGTAAGACTATTATACCGTCAGTACAGTGTCTAGCACGCAGCAAGATGCAGGTTCCGGACTCACCCTTCCTTTTCTAACTCAAGAGGCGACCTCGCTGCGCTCGTGCTCTTCTGGCGCTCCCTCTCCTTGAGCTCGCCCGCGCCCTCCGTCGTCTTCTCCCTACCGGCACTAGCGCCAGCACCGCCCTCCTTCTTCCCGTCCTTGCCCTCCTCCCCGCAGCCGCAGTCGTAGAAGTCGCCGATGTTGTTGCAGTCGAAGAGCTGCTTGCCCAGCCTCTTGTTGACCTCGTTGTGGACAAAGCAGGCCCAGCCGGCGGCGGCGTTGCGGCTCGACGTCTGGGGCGGGTACCTTGCCAGTAGCTTCTGGAAGTGGGCGGCGCAGTCGCCGCATGGGTAGAGGCGCGCAAAGAGCTGGACGTACGTCTTGAGGGCGAGGGAGTCTTCGGACGTCGGCTGGTCCGGGAAGCGCGCCATCATCGTGTGTAGGAGCTTCCAGGAGGCCCGGCCGAGCTCGGCTCTGTGTGAAGGGAGCAGGAGGTCAGTGGCACGTCTTCCGAGGGATTGGAGGGTCAGCCTACTTGATTGTCTTGTTCTCCAGCTTCGGGGCAATGGCGCCGCCTGACAGGATGTTCGCGGGCACGACGCCGAAGTCCGCGATGGCGCCTCCCTTAGCTTGGCCGGTGCCAGCGCCGCTGCTACTGCTGCTGTCCGTCTCGCCTGCTGTAGTGGTAGATGCCTCTCCCGCCTTCTCCTTCGGTGCACTCTGGGGCGCCGGTGCGTACATAAGCTGTGTGTTGTCGCTTTCGCTTCCTCCCATCAGCCAGGTGAGGCTAAAGAAGGCCAAAACGGCCAGGATGACCATCAAGGTGAGATGCTGGCGTCGCGCCATCGCGGGCGGACCGGTGGTGGTGTCGTGGGCGCGCTCAAGCAGGGCAGTGGCGGAGAGGAGTTATCTCGTATGCTCCTTGCTCGTCGCGGTGCGTCGTCGCTCGAGTGAGAAGACCAGGCGGAAATGAGGCGGTAGACGTTGCCCGCGCTGGGCGACGGTTGTTGTTTGAGGGCACGAGAAAATGCGTCGAGGGGCGAACTGGTGTGATCAGCGTGCCAAGGGAACGTGGGCCGTTGGTCTCTCGGCTGGGCCCGAAAGGCACAGGGAACGATTGCTCTGTGCAGCCTTGGACCGACGAAGAAAAAAAGAAACGAGGGCAGAAGATGCGATCAGCACCCGATATGGTGCCGAGCAGAAATGAGACTGAAATTCTATTCTAGGTATTACTTTGTTGAAAATATTTAGACGGTAGGAATCATTACAGATGTACGAGGAGTTCTTGAGTCGGCCTGCAGCAGGACCCCTTTTTGATCGTCAAAGCATGGTTCCTGGCTGGGACGACCGGAATCTTAAACAGGGGGGTGCAGTAATACCCCACACATGGCCAGATCCCTTTTCCTCGCGTTTGCTGGCTCCAGAATCGAGCATCATCCCCAAACTCCTACCCGTATTGCGTACCGAGTGCCCCGATCTAATATCCTGCCCGTCTATCCGAATGCCCCTCTCTATCCGAGCTCTTCCTTTCTATGCGACTGGTCCCTCTCTATTTGGGTGCGCCTTTTTTATCCGAGTGTTCCCTCGACCCATCCAAACACTTGCTCCTGACGGGCCTTCTGCACGGCACAGGTGCCCAGCCTTGTCAGTTCAGCGATGAAGCCATCCACCATGGCCATATGGGCCTCCTCGTCCGGCGTCAGCTTGCTCGTGCGCATGCGTTTGACCAGCTCCAGAGCGCTATTGAGCAGCTCCAGGTCCTGCTCTGCCCGCGGGTCCAGTGGTTTGAGCAGGACGTTGCAGAAGATGGTGAGGACCGCTGATAGTGGGTAAAATATGATCATCCTGGATGGCTCCTCGTCAGCTGTCGGCCGCACTGGGCGGTGAGGAACGAGTGCAGCAATGATACTCCTCGTAGGAGGTAATTACTCACCAGAAAGCCTGGCTGAAACGAGCGTGCATCGCCGCGCGCAGGTACAGCAGCGTCGACCGGCTCGCCTCCACGGACAGTGCTAGGCTCGAACTAACGCCCTCCAGCTCCCCGCTCTCGCGATTGGCCCAGGCGCGGCAACGGCCACTGGCTCTGTGGATGGCGGCCATCAGGTAGTGGTATTCGATGTGTATGATGATGCTCTGCATGCTGCGCGGCGACGCCGTCCCGTCTGGCTCCAGGAGGATGGTCCTATCTGAGAAAGACAGGGTCGGCCGCCACTTGGGCGGCATGGACAGCCTCCAGTGCTCGAGCTCGTCGTCCAGCTCGCGGATGTCGCGAAGCAGCTCCGCGTCTGACTTGTGCAGCGCCTTGGCCGAGTAAAGCACGTTGCAGGTCTTGGACTTGAGCAGCGTCAGCGGCAGGTCGCTAGGCAGCATGGGGATCGCCGTCTCGTGTATGACGGACGCGTCGTGCTCCTGCTCTGCGTAGAGCACCTCAACGTATCCGGGGGGCAACGTCAAGTCGCAGTGCTCGTCATCTATCGCGGGAGGTTGGCCTGTCCGGAGGGTGATGTCCTTGTCGAATGTGTAGCACAGCCAGAATAGCTTCCGGAGCTGATTCCTCATGAGCCAGGCGGGATCGGGATCGGTGCCAGAGGGTGGGTTGTTGTACGGCGGCTCCTGTGTGTGCGCGCCGAGCATGAACATCAGCCGGCAGGTCAGAGATTCGAACATAGCGGCGACCTGGATCTGGCCCTTGAAGAGATGGTGCAACGCCTGTCCCTGTCAGCACTCATCTAGCACCGGGCAGGGCAGTGGTAGAACCGGCCACACGGACTAGCATGAAGAGGGTTTGAAGACCAGTGAGGTCAACACCCGGCAGGGTGTGCGGGAGCAAGCTCTGCGCCTTCAGCGCACATGCATCGCCGTCCACGAGGTGCTGCAACTTCCGCTCTCCGTCGACATGCGAGATGACGGAGAAGAAAGCGAACAGGCAAGCCCTCGCGCTAGCCCATTCAACTGAAGGGGACGGGCTCCAAGGCTCGTAGGCGAGATCGATCGTGTGTTGGAAGACGACGGTGTCGAGGGGAGGGAACATCAGTCTGAAGGGGGACGAACGAAACATGGCAGTGTATTCGTCGAGCAGGTTCCTGTCGGGGAGCTCTAGGCTCTCCTGTGAGTATATGGAGTCCAGAGACAAGAAGACGGTACGCGGCCGGGGCTTCGTCTGCCAAGGCGGGCCGAAGGAGCACAAGTCCGGGAATGCGGCATCCTGGCCGGTACGCAACTTAATCCACCGCTGGCCCTCCGCCGAGAAGAACGGGATCCCGTTGTAGGAGCTGATCTCCCCGAGGTAGAAGCCAGCGAAATGAAGCTTGCCAAAGGCGCCCAGTGACGCAGCCGCGGGGTCCAGAGGGAATGCCCAAGGCGGGCTCAGAACTGGGCTGATTTGGGAATGGCCCAAAAGGCCAGACGCCTGCCCTCCCTCCTGATGGCTGATGTCCCTGCTGGACGGTGATCCCGTGGAGTCTCGCTTCGCGGCTCCCTGCCTAAGCCGTCTGCTAGGTCAGCGGAGCTGCGCCAACGTGCGTACCGGGTATATGGGACGGGTTCGCTCACGCCACGTGCGCTGCTCCCCGTGCCTTTCTTCGCGAAACGCGGTTGAAAGTGCACGCCAGATCATGGTGCTCGCACCATTCGCACCGGGGTTCAGCGGCATCGCACTGGATCTTGACGCCACCGTTCGTCAGCGCAGCACAGATGGGAGGCGCGCCCTACAGGGCGAGACCAGGGTTACCTTTCTCCTATAGCAGGAGTCGCATGCTCTTTTTTTAATGCCCGCCATGTTGTTCTCGAGGAGACTTAGAGGTCTCTGAGACCGACCGGCCTTTTGTCCTCGTCTCGGCAAGGGGCGGCCAGCTCTTCGGTCTCAGTTCATTTACTTTCCGCCGCCCATCACGGCCCCCTAATGATTTTCAAGGCGAGCATGGCTCCATCCATTGTTTCGCTGTTTTCACTGTCCCGCCGCCAGCGGAGTTCACGGAAGGAGCCGAGCCACCTCAAGGGCCACCGAGCTGATCAGTGAAAGAGGCGTCCGCTGACTCAGCGGAACTTAGCGACACAACTAATGTGATTGGCTGACAGCCGCCTGATCCGGGGTGCCGAGGCTGAACGCAGACATCAACCGAGCATCTCAGAAATCTCATGACACTTCGACTGGTGGACCGGTCGGTGCCTTCAACCGGCCGACGTCCCAGTCCATCGCTCAAGTGAACCCAGTCAAAGAGTCTCCTCGCCTGGTTAGACACCATGAGTTCCGCCCAGGTCGTTCACTGCCGGATCCCCCACGCTCCGCGCCGCGTCTCCCCATGACAGGCCTTCGCCCTCACCCTTGGCTCCGCTCCCACGGCCGGAGGCAGCTTCTTGTCCGCTTCATGACACTACTGGCCCCCCCGTCCCGCTTTGGTTCTTGCTCATAGCGCCGAGCATCTCTCCTTTCCCCCTCTAGCGGTGACCGTCGGAGGATGCTGTCCTTCCGTGGCTCCGCCTCGACGCGGCTCGTCCCACCCTGGTGCGAAGTTCTGCTTGTTGTCCTCGCCGTCCGACACGTGAAGATGGGACTAGATGCGGCAGGAAGGGGACATGATGACTCAGCGGATGAACAGGTGCTTTCACGAGTCGAGGCGAGATCCTCTTAAGCCCTTCACCATGGCGTGAATCCCATACGAGACCTCCCATCATTTCCGAACCGACTCCTGCCCCACGCGCAAACCCCGTGGTGCCCCGTTGTGGTGGCATCTAGATCTGCCCTGAGCGAGCCATGTTACCGCAGGTATAAGTAATGAACATTTCTGGCCTGCCCGTCCTACGCTAGTG
This sequence comes from Pleurostoma richardsiae, assembly GCA_030052745.1. Lineage (NCBI taxonomy): Eukaryota > Fungi > Ascomycota > Sordariomycetes > Calosphaeriales > Pleurostomataceae > Pleurostoma > Pleurostoma richardsiae. The sequence continues at coordinate 103,229 of JANBVO010000051.1, forward strand.
AGCGTACTTCCATATATTTCTCCCATTTTTGGTATCCTGAGAGCAGGCAGCCTTCCTGACCTCGCGTCTCTTTTTTTCTCGCTATTCCTGGATACGTTATGGATTCCAGTAGTGGAACCATTGTCGAAAAAGAGCCCCCAGCCAGCCCAGAAAACTCGTCAGAGGATGACAACTGGGCCTTGAAGTCCGAAGTCGAGGCACGCCGGGCCCGCGATGCCCAGTCCGGCTTTCCTCCTGCCGAGCTCGGCATCACCTGGAGAGATGTGACAGTCGAAGCGCCAAGCGCACACACGGCGATCCACGAGAATCTTGTCTCACAGTTCCACGCCATCCGGAAGCTCCAAGAATTCCGCCACCGGCCTCCACTCAAAACCATTGTAGACAGGAGCCACGGATGCGTCAAGCCCGGCGAGATGCTCCTGGTCTTGGGCCGACCAGGTTCAGGATGCACAACGTTGCTGAACATCCTGGCGAACCGTCGCCGGGGATACACGTCGGTGACCGGAGACGTTCACTATGGGTGTATGGACGCCAAGGAGGCGAAGCGGTACCGGGGACAGATCGTTGTTAACACCGAGGAGGAGCTTTTCTTTCCCACCCTGACAGTGCAGCAGACCATGGACTTTGCGACCCGTCTTAAGGTGCCCTACCACCTTCCCGATGGCGTGCAGTCTAGAGAGCAGCTCCGGACAGAGTCACGCGACTTCTTGCTCAAATCCATGGGAATCGAGCACACCTACGACACCAAGATCGGCAACGAATACGTACGAGGTGTCTCAGGAGGAGAAAGAAAGCGGGTTTCCATTATAGAAACTCTGGCAACAAACGGATCCATATACTGCTGGGATAACAGCACTCGGGGACTGGATGCAAGCACGTCAGTAACATCTCTTTATCTTCTCCCGATGGGCTAGCGCCTGCAGATTTCTTCCTGGACTGGATGCGGTGGCATGTATACGTATAGCTGACTCCTTCCTCCTAGTGCACTAGAGTATACCAAGGCCATACGGGCCATGACAGACGTGCTTGGCCTCGCGTCGATTGTGACTATCTACCAAGCGGGTAACGGCATTTACAATCTGTTCGACAAGGTTCTCGTTCTCGACGGGGGCAAGGAGATCTTCTACGGACCCCTCAAGGAGGCCAGACCGTTCATGGAGGGACTTGGTTTCGTCTGCCGAGATGGCGCCAACGTGGCCGACTTCCTCACCGGAGTGACCGTCCCAACGGAGCGTATTGTGCGCCCGGAATGCCAGTCGTCCTTCCCCTCCAACGCGACGATGCTCCGGGCAGCATATGAGGCCTCGCCGATACGCGCACAGATGGCACTCGAGTATGACTATCCCACCACGGAAGCCGCCAGGGAGAGGACTCGACTGTTCAAGGAGCGCGTGGTGAAGGACAAAGATCGCCAGCTTCCCGCCAGTAGCCCTTTAACCGTCGGGTTCCTCACTCAGGTGAAGGCCTGCATTATCCGGCAGTACCAGATCCTCTGGGGAGACAAGGCTACGTTGATCGTGAAGCAGGCGGTCAGTCTGATCATGGTGCTCATCGCCTCCTCGCTGTTCTACAAATCACCTGAAAATTCTAGCGGTCTCTTCCTCAAAGCCGGAGCTCTCTTCTTCTCGTTGCTCTTCTTCACAATGCTGGCGATGGCTGAGGTCTCCGAGTCTTTCAACGGACGGCCCATCTTAATCAAACAGAAATATTTTGCCTTCTTCAATCCCGCGGCCTTCTGTATCGCCCAAATCGTCGCCGATATCCCTATCCAGCTGTTCACGATATCTCACTTCAGCCTGGTCCTGTACTTCATGGTGGGCCTGAGAACATCTGCGAGCGCCTTCTTTACCTACTGGGTCCTCCTCTTCGCCGCCGCAATGGTAAGTAAGCCTGAGCGTGGCGACAGCTACATTCTTACCCCTCCACCTGTTCGATGTAGGTCTAGAAACTGACTGCCCATGGCGCCTATAGTGCATGACAGCCGTATATCGAGCCGTCGGCGCTCTCTTCAGGACGTTCGAGGCGGCTTCGAAGGTTGCTGGTCTGCTTGTCAGTTTATTCCTTATTTACAACGGTTACATGATCCTCAAACCTCAAATGCACCCCTGGTTTGTCTGGATCTTCTGGATCGACCCGCTTGCGTACGCGTTCGACGCGTTACTATCAAACGAACTGCACAACGCCAGCCTGCCGTGCGTCGGGATCAACCTCGTTCCGAATGGGCCCGGATACTCCGACGCTAACTACCAGGCTTGTGGAGGCGTTCCAGGCGCTTACCCAGGCCACAGCGTCGTCGAGGGGGATGATTACCTCTCAGTTCTCTCATACTCCCACGAACATCTCTGGAGGAATTTCGGAATCGTCTGGGTATGGTGGGTACTCTTCGTGGTCATTACGCTAGTCGCTACCTCTCGATGGCGTGCGTCATCTGAGAGCGGGCCGTCGCTTGTAATTCCTCGTGAGAATGTCAAGGTCGCTCTGGCGCTCCAGACGGATGAAGAAGCGCAGGATAAGGAGAAGGCGGCAAACATCCGCCCCGCACACGACAGCAGCGCAGATAACAGCGAAGGCAGCGGAGGTAGCACCGACCTCGTCCGGAACACCTCGATATTCACCTGGAGAAACCTCTCCTACACCGTCAAGACACCATCCGGAGACCGTAAGCTATTGGACGACGTCCAGGGATGGGTTAAACCGGGCATGCTGGGGGCGCTCATGGGCGCTTCCGGGGCCGGCAAGACGACGCTCCTCGACGTTCTCGCACAGCGTAAAACCGAGGGCACGATCCACGGCTCCATCCTCGTCGACGGACGTCCACTGCCGGTCTCTTTCCAGCGCTCGGCAGGATACTGCGAGCAACTCGATGTACACGAGCCATACGCGACCGTCCGTGAAGCTCTTGAGTTCTCCGCCCTGTTGCGTCAAAGCCGTCATGTCTCTCGGCGAAACAAGCTGAAGTATGTTGATACGATCATCGACTTACTGGAGCTCCACGATCTCGCCGATACGCTCATCGGAGAGGTCGGGGCAGGGTTGACGGTAGAACAACGGAAAAGAGTCACCATTGGCGTGGAGCTTGTGTCGAAACCCAGCCTGTTGATCTTTCTCGACGAACCAACTACCGGTCTGGACGGGCAATCAGCGTACAACACCGTTAGATTCCTTCGTAAGCTCGCCGACGTCGGGCAAGCTGTGCTCGTCACCATCCATCAGCCGTCGGCTCAGCTATTCGCTCAGTTCGATACGCTCTTGCTCCTAGGATGGGGCGGGAAGACCGTCTACTTTGGGGATATCGGCGACAATGCCCAGACTATCAAGGACTACTTCCGGAGATACGGTGCACCATGCCCGCCAGAGACCAACCCGGCCGAGCACATGATCGATGTGGTGTCTGGGCACTTGTCGCAGGGGCGCGACTGGAACAAAATATGGCTTGAATCCCCCGAGCACGAAGCCATGGACCACGAGCTGGACCACATGATCGCCGACGCCGCGGCTAAGCCTCCCAACACTGTCGATGACGGATACGAATTCGCGATTCCCTTGTGGGACCAGATTAGGATTACCACTCACCGCGCGAACATAGCGTTATACAGGAACACGGACTATATCAATAACAAATTCATACTACATATCGCCCTCGCTCTCCTCAACGGCTTCAGCTTTTGGAAAATCGGCCACTCGGTGCTGGACTTGCAGTCTCGTCTTTTCGCCATCTTCAACTTCATCTTCGTTGCGCCCGGCGTTATCAACCAGCTACAGCCGCTTTTCATCGAACGGCGCAATATCTTTGAGGCCCGTGAGAAGAAGTCTAAGATGTACTCGTGGATCGCCTTCGTGACGTCGCTCATCGTCTCCGAGCTGCCGTACCTGTGCATCTGCGCCGTGCTCTACTTCTTCTGCTGGTACTATACTGTTGGTTTTCCCAGCGAGACGTCCCGCGCCGGCTCGACCTTCTTCGTCTGTCTGATGTACGAATTCGTGTACACAGGCATCGGGCAGTTCGTCGCCGCTTACGCGCCGAACCCCGTCTTTGCCCACCTCGTCAACCCCTTCGTTCTGGGAATCCTTCTCGCTTTCTGTGGTGTGCTCGTGCCCTACTCGCAGATCAACGTGTTCTGGCGCAGCTGGCTGTACTGGCTCAACCCCTTCAATTATCTTATGGGCAGCATGCTCGTGTTCGATGTCTGGGACGTCCCGGTCGAGTGCGAGCCGGCCGAGTTCGCCTACTTCAATCCGCCGGCCAACACCACGTGCGGGGAGTACCTCGGGGACTACATGCAGGGGATGGGGGCGCTGGCAAACCTGACCAATCCCGAGGCGACGTCCATCTGCATGGTGTGTCCGTACAGAGACGGCAGCGGATACCTATACACACTGAACATCAAGGACTACTTCTACGGCTGGAGGGACGCCGCCATCGTCGTTATTTTTGTGCTGAGCTCGTACGGCTTAGTATACGGATTAATGAAGCTGAGGACCAAGACGTCCAAGAAGGCTGAGTGAGGACCTCTTAGCGGTTACTTCTGTTTTAGACTTTTGTTTGATCGACCCCTGGAGATTCTGTTATGGCGTAATAGATCGTGTAGATAACGGCGTTTGGGTCACAAAACTCCTTCTAAGCTGATGTTGAAGCCCCACGCGATTGTCAATGCATGGCGACATAGTCTAGTACGTATAAGTTGCTTTTCTGTCCGCCTGAACGATTAGCCCACGTCGCGGCTCACAGGGGCCATCGCCCCTTTGTCTTCAAGCCCTTCTTTGCCTCCCCCGAGGTCTCCTGGTCGAAGTTATAGACGTATTCCCAGTCTCCCTGCTTCCTCCAGCTGTCCATCCGGTCCTCCGTGCCGCCCAGCCCCATCTCTTTCATAAACGCCCTCCACGTCTCGATCTCCTTCGCTGTGTCAATTGAGAAGTGCCCGCATCCGAGAGTCCGGAAACTAAACTCCATGGTCGCACAGAAAGCCTCCGTCGCAAACCCCTTGCGCCAGGACTGATGGTCAATGACCAGGCCCGCGTCCCCGACCAGCTCCTCTGCGCTGTCGTGGGAGCTTCTGAGGGCTGGGGCGCGCGGCAGCGAGTTGAACCCGCCGAAGCCGATCAGCTCGTCGGTTTCGCGGACAACGACGACCATGAAGGCGCTGCGGCCTTCCGCCGTCGCATGCGCCCACTTGTCGACGCGGCTGCGGAACACCTCCGGAGAGAGATCCGGCTGGACCTCATCATAAGGGAAGTTGGCTTGATCAGAGAGCAGGTGATATATCGCATCGGCGTCGGACAAGACGGCCTGCGGATTACGAGGCGGGGAGTGGTGATGGTGTAATGCGACGGGCAACTGGAGGACGTCATCTTGACCGGAATAGATGCCGGCTTTTGCATTGGTAAGAGTTGTGCTTCTCTTCCCGCAGAATTGCGACGTTTGAATCGCCGACTCAATGAGGCTAGGCGTTAACTGATCCTCAATCGTCACAATCATTTCTCGACTTTATGGCTGCTTGGCCATGGGAGCACTCAGTTGTTGAGTCCTTGGCGATAGTCTCTGAGTATCTTTGTTTCACAGATGGTTCCCAATCGGGAAGCTCAATATAATTCACTACTGCGTGAGTCAGAATCCTTTAGGAATGCACGTATAACCAAGATTTCAATGGTCAATGACTCTTCTCACCACTACGTTGTCTCACTGAGCTTTGGACTATCGACAAAAAGGATAGCCTTATGATTACAGAGCACATTGCCTCGTGAGGAGTCTCTGAGGAACTGCGGAGGCAGACCCGCACGATACGCATGTCGTCAAGACTTGAGGACCGGAGCCCTTCTGCTGAAAGACTGACTTTGATCTTTTTCTAAGCCTGCAATATTCGCTATTGCGATGCCCGACCTAAAGGGTATATAGGCAACCCGCCAACAAACAAAACGAAGCCGTTGTACCAATCATCGTGCTGGCACTCCTACGCGGGAGTCAAAGTCGCGGCATTCCCAGTGTAACAGGAGGTCATCGGAGTCTTACCACCAGAGGCTGGCTCTACAGGAACACCGCCTGAGCGGCATTTACGAGCCTCCTGATACAACCTCAGCTAGGACTAATAAACCCCGCTCTGGGGAGAGAGCACTTGTCCAAATTACTAAAGTGATAGGTCGACCACTGGTTCAGTGGTTAGTACGAAGCAGAGGAATGAAACTGTTCCGCAGAGCCCGTACTCGATTATCAGAAGCTGCTGCAAATACTCTTAGGTCATTCGCCGCACCTTGAGCAGTCTCATGAGACTGAGGCCTTCTTATCGTGGAGATTTTGAAGGCGTCGTCCAAACAGAAAACCCTGGGAGATGGTGGACGATTGCACCACGCAGGAGAACAAAATACCAGCAGGAGAGATACCTTTCCTAACCGGAGGTCTATACTCTCGAGTCCAACCAGTGACTCACGAAGAGTGATTCGAGGGTTATCATGCTGTTCGCTTTCTGGGAGCTGCAGGGAAGTTCGATAGATCAATGAGTAATATGCTTAACCGAGATCTAGTCTGACTGGGGAAGATAATATCAAGTAAAACTCTGGTAAGCGAAGAGAATAAAACCCTGGAAAGAATATCTATGGCTAGTTACACAAGATGTCCGTCACAACACTGGGAAAGAGAACAGACTCTTGCCGAATAATCAGGGTGACTCAGACACGAATCAGTAGGGAAATACAGTGGAAAAGATCTTGCCCTCTGATTCTGTCTCACCGCACACTAACCCTCGCCTGGCCCGGCGTGCCCATCCTCGCCTCCCGTAGCTGCTGCCCGTTGATCGCATACCCACCTCCAGATCCCCTTGGTGCGGGCGGCTGCGGCGCATAATACTGCTCGTCGTTCGTCCGGTCGCGATGCGATGTTGGCTCCGCATATGCACTTCCATCAACACCCTCGCCTCGAACCTTGTCTGGTCGTGGCGGCGGAGGGGGTGCTTGCTGAGGATGCCGAACGGTATAGTACTCCTCGCCCGCGACGTCTACAGCCCGTGGCGCTGATGCGACGTACGGTGCCTCGCTGGAGGTCGGCGCAGAGGGGTGAATTCCGCTAGGAATGACCTCCGGACGGACCTGTGTAGCATCGTCACGATGTTGACGGGAGGCGCGGCGCAGGGATCTTGGGGACGCTGCAGGAGTTGGCGGAGTGGCGGTGCTTCTCTGCGTTGATACGGCGGTGTGCCTCTTGGGCCGTCCGCTGCCGTCTTCATCATCGGATGTGTCTTCGTCCTCTCTGTCGTCCTCGGCATAGAGTCTTAACTCCTTTCGCATGGCAAGGTTGGCGCAGATATCTTTGGCTTCTTCGATTGCCTTCTTCTGAGTCTTGAGTGCCATCCTCCTGTCTCTTGTCTCCTTGTTCTCGGCTGCGATCGCCTCGACAGTCTCGTTACCCATGCCGAGGATCTCGACCGAGTTGAAGATGCCATACATGCCCTGCAGCAGGTGCCTCTCGACGACCTGGGTGATGACGTTCCGGATGAAGCTCTTGGCCGAGAGCTCGTAGTAGATGAGCATCTTCTCCAGGACCTCCTGTGCCTCCGAGTACGCACCGCCGTCTCGCGTCACGTCCCCGTGCCACTTCCGCAGCTTCTCCTCGTACTCGGGATCATAAGGCTGCACCTCCAGGTGCATGTCCTGTGTCAGCAGGTCGAGCTCCTTGTGGGCCTTATCCATGAGCGCTTTCATCTGGGGGTCAAGGAAATGCCGACGCAACGGCTCGCGCATCCGCCTAGGCCATGCGTAGTCGATCAGCTCGCTGAGGAACTCGTTACAGACGACGCCGAGGTTGTCCTTGTGCTCCTGAGCGAGCTTAGGCCAGTATTCGGAGTAGCTCTGGAAGAGCATGTAGACGGCTCTCGGCTTTGCATCTCCGGGAAATTCTGAGCCACGGATCTGCTGGAGCAGCATCTCAACCTCCTGCCGAACGTAGCTGCTCTTGCCCGCATCCTCAGCACCGGGAGCCCCATCCGCGGTGCGAGGACCAACACCAGAAGAGAAGGCGTACTTCCTCCCATGAGCACGTATCCGTTTGGCGAATCTGTCATTCTCTTCAGCAGCGCGGGCGCGGAGGTTCTGGGCAGGTGTGCCCCTTGGGTCCGCCGTAGCTCGGAAGAAGTTCTTGCGCGGCGGGTTCTTGTAGAACCCATAGACGGCGGGGATGACGAGCTCCTTGGAAGCAGAGAACAGCTCGACGAGCTCGACGCGCATCTCCTCCGGCGTGTCCTTGCCTGCTCCCATGGACTTGAGTTCCGCATCGCAGTCGTCGAGCGCCTTTTGGATCTGCTTGCGTAGCGTCTTGACATGCTTGCCGATATGGCGCTGCAGCTGCAGGCTTAGCTTCTGCTTGAGCGCCGCAGCGCCGCACATGGACTCGGGAAGTGCTCTCCACTTTCCTCGGCTGAAGAACTCGTCCTCTGCGAGCCGACGCTCTTGCGCGGTCGGCCAGGGCTGCCCTGCTTCACGGGGACCTGGATTGAGCAGCACAAACCAACCGAGGCGGAAGACGTTCGCCTTGTCCTTGTTGTTGACGAGGTCAATGAACTTGTCCTCAAGACCAATGGATTCCGTCAAGTCCGGTTTTGTCAAGACGCCGATGGTTCTGGCCCCCGTAGGGTCGAAGAGCCGAGCTTTTGTGAGAATTGGGGCCTGAACATAGTCGGTATTTCCGCCGACGACGGCCAGAATGATCGTCCGAGAGCTTTTCATGTACCGATCGCACAGGATGTCGATCGTCTTAATGTCTTCAAGGGACTGGTCGTTGTTGGCATTCTTGACGAGGCCAGGGAGATCGACCAGAGTGAGCAACGGCATGTCCGGGCCCCGCTTGTCCACGACAAGGATGTCACGAGCGGCGAAGCGGCCAGGGATATTCTTAGGTGCTATCAGGTCGACCGCCATGCGCATAAGCTGGTCGAAAGACGTGTTCGCGTCGACGGCGCCACCGAACTGCCGCAGCTTCTCTTGGTCCCGGAAGTTCCGATTCTTGTCCGGGATGATGGAGACGGTCAGGTTGCTCTCACTGGAGCGCCGCAGCCTGATCTCGGTGGCGAAGCGGGTGCATGCTCCGGCATCCCGCGGGAACGGAGTGCCCGTGATGGCTTCTAGCACGGAGCTCTTGCCGGCAGACTGGTCGCCGACGACGACGATCTGAGGGAGCTTGACATTGTCGAGCTGCGCGAACTGCAGTGTGTCAATGAGATCGAGTAGACCTCGCTGCTCGTTCGCAAGATCCTGCGTATCGAGCGCAGCATCGATGGTCGGTGGCATCTCTGTGCTGCAGGAGCCGTTAGTCAGTGCCGGGAGCGCAAGTCATTTCTGGCAACTTACATAGAGCCCATCCCGTTAGCACGCCGACCTGATTGTGAAGACATACGGTTCATCAGGGCAAAAGGTTCGGAACTTTAAATGGAACGAGAGAAGGCAGCTTAAAAGGAAGAGAGCACTTCCTGCCTTCGCCACACAGCTACGCTTGTCTGGGACCAGAGGGGTCTATGTACCGGCAAGGGGCCTGCCGTGACGTGTCAAGCCTATTGGCGAAGACGGTGACGGACATATTTGCCCGGTCAGAGAGCGAGGAAGGCCGCCGGACCGCGCAGTAAGGCTGGGCGTAATGGTTGCCTGAACGAGTACGTAGATCTCAGGGAGGACGCACGCACGGCTGTCGTAAGCTCAACTCTCGCGCCACCACTTGATAGGACATCCTCACCAAGAGCCTCCTGATCGCCACCCACTAGACGGTGCCAGGAGGCAGAACTCAAAAGCCAAAGGTCGTTTGTGTTGCCGGCCTTAGCATGTGATGGACGGAGTCCAGCTCCAGTTGAAAGAGCGGCTGCACATACCAGCGCAGAGCGGGCAGTGTTTGTTAAACGCCACCACGAAGAGTGGGCCGGCCAGGGGTGAACGGGGTTGAAGAGAACCGATACACAGAGCGCTTGCTCTTTGTAGAACTGAGCAGATCCTCCCGGTTTTGTTTCTTCTCTCCTAGAAGCGACGTATGTGTAGATGCTGTTGCCGCTAGCACAGTCGGGGCGTGATGGCACGACGAGGGCAGCTGACGAGGACGACGCGTCCGCGCAAAGGTGTCAGCGAATGGCGTCGCATGCCGAGGCCGCGGTTCTATTTTATACGTAGCCAGGTAGGCAGGCAGTCACTCAGTTAACGCGGAGTGAAAGCTAAATTCAACTAAGCTTGACTGCCTGAAACATTTGCTTCTTCTGCAGAGTCCGCCTTGCCGACCAGTGAGCGGCTTCGTAGACTGAAAAAAAAGGCGGGCGGATGGTGACATCGAGATGTGGCGTGGTACCGCCCTCCTGCGGCTGTGCTCACAGCCGTCCGAGCTTTATCCGCTATGGCGGTATGTGGCACGTGTGGCTTGTGTGGCTTGTCCCGATGATCATCCGGCCGGTCATAACGTCACCGGGCAGCTGCTGTGCCTCGCTCGACCTTGACCTTGACCTTAGCTTCTGATGGCGCCGTGAGATTTGCACCGCCGGAGGAAAAGCTGTCGGACGAGGAGACAAGATCTCAGAAGTCCTGGAGTCGCTCACCGCAGCGCAGGCGCAAGAGCCATGGAATCCCTCCGGGCATCAAACGATTCCAAGCAGTGCAATGGAGAGGACTTCGTCGGCCCCGACACCAAGGACACTTACGTTCAGCTTGTCATCTCTCTGGGCCTGGGCGTGTCGGCGTTTGTGACCTTTTGTGTAAGTCACCCAGCACATCTTCACCATCAGGGTTCGACTGCTGACTGTGCCGCTGTCCAGATAATCCGGCCGAGATGGAAGACCCTCTATAACGCGAGACGACGGCAGCTGGATCCGACGATAGGGCTGCCGGCCCTGCCCGACACCTTCTTCGGCTGGATACCCGCTCTATACAGAGTCACGGAAGAGCAGGTCCTCGCGTCGGCGGGTCTGGACGCATTCGTAGTACGTGCTGGGTGGCTGCGACGATGCGGTACTGTCATACGACGAAGCGGCTAACGTTGGACACCCCGCAGTTCCTCGCATTCTTCAAGCTCGCTATCAAGATCTTGGTCGTCTTGTTCTTCTTCGCCGCGGTTGTGCTCGAACCCATAAATCGCAAGTTCGCTAAAGCAGGCGGGACCCACCCCGACTCCGGCGCAAATGCGCTGTCGCAGTATCTGTTCCCGGCCTCGTTCGTGATACCGTTCGATGACGACGACGATGGTGACGGTGGGGACGACAACACCTGGAACCCCAAGATGGGATACCTTTGGGCCTACCTGGTCTTCACGTACTTCTTCTCGTTCCTTACTCTGTACTACACCGACAAGGAGACGTTTCGCGTCATTAGGGTCAGACAGGACTACCTCGGCACTCAGTCCACCGTCACCGACCGAACATTCCGGCTGTCGGGCATGCCAAAGGAACTGCGGTCAGAACAGAAGATCAAGGAGCTCATCGAAAGACTCGAGATTGGGCAGGTAGAGAGCGTCAGCCTCTGTAAAAATTGGAAAGAGCTGGATGACCTCATCGCGGAGAGGGACGGCGTCCTGCGGAAGATTGAGGAGACGTGGAGCGTCTACCTTGGACAGAAGCCCCTCGAATCATCCCGCAGACAGCAGCAAAGTGCGGACCTTGAGGCGCCTGGAGTCGAAGAAGGCGACGAGGAGGAAAGCGAGAACGGGCAGCTCATAGCAGGACCATCGACTCAGCAGCTCGTTGAGAGGCCGCGGCCGCAGACTCGCATCTGGTATGGGCCTCTCCGCCTCCGGAGCAAGAAGATCGACGCCATCGATTACTACGAAGAGAAGCTGCGCCGCCTCGATGAGAAAGTTCGCGCGGCGCGCAAGAAGGATTACGCTCCCGTCGACCTCGCCTTCGTTACGATGGACTCCATCGCGGCTTGTCAGATGGCTACGCAGGCCTTGATCGACCCGCGGCCTGGGCAGCTGCTCACTAAGCTTGCGCCAGCTCCTTCCGATATCGTCTGGAGGAACACGTACGCTTCCAAGACGAGCCGCCAGTTCAGGTCCTGGGCGGTAACCATCGCAGTCACAGTCCTGACTGTTGTCTGGCTTGTGCCAGTCGCCACGCTCGCCGGTCTCGTCTCCATCTGCACCATTCAAAAGGTGTGGCCAGCCCTCGCAGAAGAGCTCAAGAGCCACGACATCACCAAGGCGCTCGTGCAGACGGGCCTGCCGACAGCAGTGGTGTCGCTGCTCAACATCGCCGTGCCGTTTCTGTATGACTACCTGTCAAACCAGCAGGGTATGATCTCACAGGGTGACGTCGAGCTCTCGGTTATCTCCAAGAACTTCTTCTTCACATTCTTTAACATTTTCCTCGTCTTCACCGTTTTCGGCTCCGCCGCCAGCTTCTGGACCGTGGTGCGCCACTCCCTTCGCGACACGCGCTATCTCGCGTACGAGCTCGCCCGCCGCATCCAGGGCTTGTCGGTGTTCTACCTCAACTTCATAATGCTGCAGGGCGTCGGCCTCTTCCCCTTCCGGCTGCTCGAGTTCGGCAGCGTCACGCTCTACCCCATCAACCGCATGGGCGCTAAGACGCCGCGCGACTTCGCCCAGATCGTCAACCCGCCTGTCTTCCAATACGGCTTCTATCTACCCACTGCCATGCTCGTCTTCATCCTCTGCCTCGTCTACAGCGTCCTGCCTCGCGGCTTCCTCGTCCTCGTTCTCGGCCTGGTCTACTTCGTTCTCGGCTACTTCACCTACAAGTACCAGCTCCTCTACGCCATGGACCAGCCGCAGCACTCCACCGGCGGTGCCTGGCGCATCATCTGCTACCGTGTTCTCCTCGGCTTGTTCGTCTTCCAGGTCACCATGGCCGGCATCCTCGCACTTGCCTCCGCCTTCTTCGAGGCCCTGCTCGTCGTCCCGCTGCTGGGGGCCACCGCATACTACACCCTGTACTGGCGCGCGCAGTTCGAGCCGCTGACCAAGAACATCGCGCTCCGGAGCATCCGCCGCGACGTCGACCTGACCGACGGGAACGTCGTGCTGGACGAGGACTTTGGCGGCCCGGGCGTCGAGGAGCCCCACACGGAGCTCATCAGGAGGGGCAGCACGATCGACGAGGACCGCGAGAAGGGGCTGCGGTTTGTCAACCCGAGCCTGGTCATCCCGTAAGTTACCTGCTCGTGTCCCTATCGCGGGAACTCAAGTCCTTCTTACTAACGTCGTCTTTTAACAGTCTAGAGCAGCCGTGGATCTATGAAGAGCCGCCGCCGCTCGCACCCGAGGACTCGGGTGAGGCGGGAAATGGTGAGGGGTCTTCCGGCGACCAGCAACAGTCCGAAAGTAATGACCGCAGCACGTCTAGCTCTTTTAGCCTCGGGGATACTAATGTCTGGAGAGACAGCGGGGTGAATAATGCATAGCAGAAGTATATACGTGTTGGTTCCGTCCGGGTTGGTCATAGTTCCTCACTCGGCAAGGCGCTTTGGGGCTGCAGAGCTGTGTACATCTGGGTGGTTGTCAATTCACACGGGCAATAATTCGCATCATTGTACATACTGTGCCCAAGGATCACGAAGTTCAGGTTCTTTCTTGAAAAGGTTACGAGATAGCGAAAGTTGAGCTCATATAGCTGTCTCCTTCACAACCCATCGCTCAAGTATTGTATGTGTTACACTACATACGTGCCACGGTCCCAGCAAATACTCATGGCTACTTAGGTGGATCCTTAATACATCCCGCCTCCGCATCTCTGTCATGCCTCGACGACTCTACCACTTCCTGCGATGCTAGCACCTGTCCTGTCGCTCTCGCCGTCGTCCTGACCGGCTTCGACATTACTCTCGATCTCCTCCATGCGGGTAACGAACTCACTCTGCAGCCGCCTAAGGTAGCTGGCTAGCGCATTATCGTCCATCTCACTCTCGTATGCTTGCATAAGTGTCTCTCGTAAGTTCAGCACCAGCTTGCGACGTCTCTCAAGCTTCCGCGCCTGCGAGCTCTGCCTCCTCGCGTCAGCGAGCTGCCTCAGCGTCGTAGACACCTGCTCAGCCTTCTGAATGAAGCTCGGCGGGAAGCCGATGGCGCGTGCTAGATTGATGCCGTAGTTTTGCTCACTGAGAACGCCGGCGCTGATCCTGTAGAGCATTGTCATCCGCGGTACTTGATGGTCGCTATCGGCTGCGGTAGTCTTCGTCGCAAGGTGCAGATTGAGCACGCCGGGATGACCGCCCAGAACGTGGGCGAGTTCGAGGAAGTGCGTCGCAAACAGGACCAGCGCATTGCTCTGGACCAAGGCCTCGCCGATGGCGACAGCAATTGCGAGCCCGTCACGGGTGCTAGTCCCACGACCCAGCTCGTCGATAATGGCCAAGCTTTTCTGGTTGATATTCCTGGTGTCGGGGAATTTAGTCCACTATTGATGATAGGGGTGGTGTGGAATTGCGTATTACCGTAGGATGAAAGCCATCTCCCGCATCTCCACGGAGAAGGTGGACATGTTGGACTCGATGCTATCATCGGTCGAGACACGCGAGAACAGATTCGATATGATCGGGAAAGAGGCATACTGTGCCGGGACGAAGCACCCGATTTGTGCCATGATCTGTAGCAGAGCGATCGTTCTGATATAGGTGCTCTTACCGCTCATGTTACACCCTGTGATGATCTGGAACCGATACTGTTCCGTAGCGTAGAAGTCGTTAGGAATGAAGTTCTCTAAGCGTTGCTATGTCTAAGTTAGTATGAATAAACGAAGCTAGGGAGATTTACGGGAAGTTATTTTACTTCGAGGATGGGATGGCGAGCAGACTTGAGCACAAGCGCGTCCTTGAGGTCGGGCTTGACATAGTCATGCGTCGTGGTGAGATGGGCGAACGATGCCAGCATATCAAGAAGACCGATGCCCTCGCAGATGCGGAACAGATGTGGGACTTCGACTCGGATAGCATCCAACAGTTGCTGTATGACCTTGTCGCTCTGCATGAGCACCTCTTGGTCGCAGTCGGTGATCCGCTGGTTTAGCTTGACCATCTCAAGTGTCTGGCACTCCACGAACTCTCGACGCTTGACAACATTGATGAGAATGTCCGGAAGCCTGCCGTCCTCAAAGTCTACCACCCTGTATCGTAGGTAGTATCTGCGGCTGTTATCGAACTGTAAGTCAGCAGCTAGCTGAAGCTCCTCTGTCACAGTATTAGCACGTCATGCAGGTGGCGCTCGAAATTCTGGGGAGTTACACTAGCCATTGATTTGTTCGACGTGTTCGTGGATGTAGGCGGTCGCCTCTTTGAAGGTCTTGCGCGCAACATCTAGAAGCCCCTGAACGCCTGACTACACCGTGTGTGGGCTTAGCCACCGCCAGACGAGAACTGGGAATATGGCACCAGCTCACCTTGACGGCAAAGATTCGCTGATTTCGCAGCTCAAGCGGTCGCGAAGCATAAGCTACATCCTCATTTATGACTTTAGATATCGCTTCACCTACGCTAGCCGTAATTTCAGGTCGGCAAAGATCACGAATCTTGGTTAGCAGCATCGACCGGGCTGAGCCCAAGGACCGAAACACTGCAGGAGCAGCTCTCATAAATGTCTTCACCAGCAGCACCTGGTTGATGGCTTGTTCAGTGGCTTGGAGAGAGGACTTCGGTGGAAGAATGATCAGCTGAGGTGCGATTAGTCTTGGACTGGCAGACTATACTGGCGGAACTAACCTGGGTCAGCAGTTTCTCGACGTCAGTGAACTCCTTCAGTGCTGCTTCAGGTCAGCGAGCGGAGTGTGTACCGTCTGGGGATTGAGATCACCAACCCTTACGCAGCTCAAAGAACATGTCTTCCTTGGTGCAGAGCTCGTCGACAGCGTCATAGCGAGGCATCAAGATGCCATCTTTCTGGGTGGACGGCTGGAGGATATTGCTCCGGAGCATCCTCGCTCCCATAGGCGTCATGGTCTGATTGAGAAGGCAAAAGAGACAGGCCTTCGACTTGGGGTGGCGCAGGCTCTGTATCAGCTCGAGGGAGTGGATGGTTGATAGGTCAATCATCATTGACTCCTCTGATGGCTGGTACTTGATACGGAGAGTGTGACTAGCAATCCTGACCGAGAACTCCAACTCGAGATATTTCATTGCCTGTGGGGTGTCTGTTAACCATCAGCGCCATAGACAATCTGGACTGACATTAACCCACTGCGGCGAACGAGCACACGGCATAGAAGCTGCCCTCGACTGCCACCTTGACAGCCTCCACGTCCTGCTTGAAGGCCAGCGCCTGTATGAACTCAAGCCCCGCCGTCTCGCTCCAGTAACTCCTGCTCAGGGGTACGAGCGGGATCCCGGGTAGCTCCTCCTCGATCGTGGCGCACAGGCTGGATTTTGGGTTCGGCGGACAGGCCGAAGAGACAATGAGGACGCGCGAGGGCTCGAACACGGCGATTTTATGGGTGGTCTTGACGTACGACTGGTTGTCGCAGATCTGGCTGAGCACGGCCTCGCCGGTGGAGATGTTGACAAGGGCGACGCCGACGGTGGGGGACACGCCGCGGGACTCGCTGACGGCGCAGACGATCTGGTGGCCCTCGCCGGCGCCGATGCTGGATGCCGCACGGGAGAGGCGGCCAGACGTGGTGGTGCTTGTCCGCGGGGTGCGGCCTGCATGCTGGTCTGACTGGCTCCTGGAGGACGAAGGACCGGGAGTGGCCCAATGCCCGGCTGTGTCGCTGCTGCTCCTGGGATACGTCGAAGATGTTCTTCCCAGGGACGTCGACGGCCGTGCGGAATGTCTTGCCTGGGACCGGCGCGGAGGCGGTTCCATTGGAGCTGGGGGAGCCATGGCAAGAAATCACGGTAATTTGATGGCCCTCTCTGACCTGCACCTTCATGAGACGCCGCAGAAGGAGTTGGGAGACCTGGTCTCTACATAGGTGTGAGGTGTTGAGAAGGGAGCGAGTGATCCAGCTGCACCTTCCGTATTGCACTCTGCAGACGCTCCTTCCTGGAACACCCAGGGAACTTGAGGAGGTACCTAGGGTACTTGCAGCAATTCAGAAAACTGGAAGCTGCGGCTCTTTAGGTAGAATTCAACACGGCAACAGGCGCCCGTGATGCGGAAGGAGCGACTTTCTGCGATTTAGCGATAACAACCTCTTCTCTCCTCTGCCGTTCGTTAATTGGGCAAAGTCAGCATCACGAGCTGCACTTGATTAGAAGCCTCAACACCATGGCTACGATCACAGAGCGTGGCAAGCTGGGAGTTTTAGAGGACACTGATTTGTTGGCGCATAAGGTAAATATTGCCGCCGGTCTTTAAGTAATTTACGGTTGAGATTGGCATCCTCTGCAAAACCGCCGCCAAGTGCTTCACAAGCCATCAGACTGGTGGTAGACAAGAATCTACCACTCCGATTCCTCGATTCCCCTGGAGATAGAGATTAGGAGAGGCAGGTCTATACAGCATGGTACGCTTCATCTAGCCGCCAGCCCTAACGCCACGCCCGTATGCTGCGTTATAAGAGACTGGAAATAGAAATACGGATAATCAAGACATACGAGGCAGAGCGCTCTCTCACCCGAGACACTCCTAATGTCATGAAAGCCAAACAAGCTGCCCCAGCCCTCTCGCCATCATCATCATCCGCTCCGGCTGCGTGCTGTTCCCCGTGCCGCCGCCCAGGGAGTTGGCCTCGTCGGCGTCCGGGTAGAAGAAGGCGGCCACGGCGATGATGACATAGGAGCAGCACAGCAGCGCGCCCTCCAGGTAATTGCTGCGGCCGTCCAGCACGAGGAAGTTGACGATGAAGGCGCTCACGAACAAGCTGACCGTCTCGAACAGCGTGAAGTAAAGGCTCATGTCTTTGCCCATGATCCACCCCAGGATCACTACCAGCGGCGTCACGAAGATTGCGATCTGGATGCTGGACCCCACTGCCACGCCGATGGCCAGATCCATCTTGTTCTTCATGGCGACGGTGACGGCAGTGACGTGCTCAGCGGCGTTGCCGACGATGGGCAGCAGGATCAGGCCGATGAACGCCTCCGACAGCCCCGAGCCGCCTTCCACCACCTCGTTGATCGAGTCGACCATGAACTCGGCGCAGAGGGCGACCAGGGCCGTTGACGTCAGGAGGAGAAGCACAGCGGTGGTGCGGGAGATCTCCGGCTCGTCGTCCTCTTCCTCGACGCCGTCGGCGGTTGTGGTCCGCGGCCGACTGTTAACGATTACAGGAATGATCGGTGGGACGGCTCCTGGGTTGCCCCGATAACTGACGTGCGGAGCAGGGAGGGACCGAGTGCGACGAAGGCCGCGGCTTTCGCCGCCTGTGCCAGGCCCGCCGGCCACGGGGTTCTGTGGGGGAGATGTGAAGACGCTTGGCGCGAGGATATTCGGACGCAGCATTCTCAGAGGGGAAGGCTTGATCCGGCTGGCACTATCTGTCTGCGCCTCGACATCTGGTGCGAGCGCGAAGTCCACACGCCGGGTGCGGTCTGATTGCGTGTTGAGCGGGTCTCCAACGGTCTCGATGGTCACGGTGTCCTGGCCGTGCTGCTGATCTGAGTGCCTGCGATGCTTGTGATGCTTGCGCTTCTTCTTCTTCGAGTGTCTGTCCTTGTTCTCTGCAACACCGTCAATCTCATCGTCAGCATCCTCGTCAGCATTCGCCGCAGTAGTGCTTGACTCCTGATTCGACTGCGATGCTGTGAGCTCTCCGCCGGTCGTCGGAGAGGGTATGTCGGTGGTCTGTTTGTCGCTCGAGCCCACGCTCTGCTTACGACTTCTCTTGCCCCTCATGGCGCGCTTGATACGCTTCGCCGTACTATGAGAGCGGCCGGATGAGTCCGTGTCCGAGCTGTCCGTGGAGGAGGTGTCCGAGTCAGAGCTGGAGGACGAGTTGAAGTACTGCGCGGCGGGCCCGGGCACGGACTCCCGCTCGATGACCTCTCGCGGCGTCGACTCGTACATGTAAGCGTGCGAATTGAGCTGAAACAAAAGGTACAGGCCGTAGACGAGGAGCAGCACGACACTGGTTCCGCGGCTGACCTTTAGGACGTCCGTGTTGGCCTGGTCGGCACTGCTGAACGATGCATGGAAGGCCGTGGGCAGCACGAGACTCGTGACGCTAAGGCTAAGAAGGCATGCACTCATCTGGGTGACAGTGCTGTTATATATCTGCTCGCGGAACCGCAAGCCGCCGAATAGGAAGCACATGCCAAGGATGAGCAACAGGTTGGCGAGGATGGAGCCCAGGAGGGATGCCTGGACAATGCGGATCTCGTTCTTGACAAGCGCGATGATGAAGATGATGAGCTCGACGGCATTGCCGAAGGTGACGTTCATGAGGGCGCCAATAGTGTCGCCCAGCCGCCTGGCAACGCTTTCGGTCGCGTGACTGAGCAGGCCGGCCAGGGGGATGATGGCAATGGCGTTCATTGCGAAGATGATTCCGGCCGACAGCTCGGCGAAGTGCGCGGCGATACCGATGGGGACGAAGACGAGCAGAACGTTGATCCAGCTGGAGAACAGGATGTCCTTGACCGTCACGAAGAAGCGCGTCATGACGGGTTTCTTCTCAGGCTGGGGTTTCTCGCTCTCTGCCGCCGGGGCTGCCAGGCCGTCCGGCGGCTGCTCTCCCTGGGCGGCCGAGGCATCATGGCGGCCTGCTGCTGGCGGCCCGGGGGAGCCCCGAGGGGCACTTGCGACTCGTCGTACTTCAGACTTGTTGAGGGGCGAGTGACCGTGAGCCTTCTCTCTGGCCCAGGTACGTATGCGGTCTACGAGAGGTTCTTGTTAGTAACGGCCTGCCAGATACTGGACAATCGCGTCGTCCGACGGATAGAAGGCTGCGTCTCCGCCTCTCGGTCGGACAATGCCGCCAAATGATGTGGCTGTCGCAGGAGGGTCTGTCCGGGTGCAGGGACTTACGCATGTCGCGTGCTGCCAGTAGCTGACACCAGGCGCGTCACCACTCGACAGCGAAATATGGAACTCTCAACAAAGGGCGACGGACAGGGACAGCTTGCTTCGTTGATGACTTGGAGGGCTAAGTCTGTAGATGCTGGGTCTTCGATTTGATTTCGAAGGGAAGCGGGAAAGGTTATCTATCCCCCACCAGTAGCAATAGCAACAGCAGCAATATGACGAAGGAAGCGCCAAAGAAGAAAAACCGGTCGTTGGTCGCAGCGGCGAGGACGCGAATGCTGTGCCAGGCTGTGCTGGCTGCTTCTGTAGGGCTACAGCGGCCTGGGCCTTCTGTTTAATTGCGTCACTCGGCGCGCCAAGCCGCTTGTATTTGCCTTGTGGGGCTGCTCTCCAGCATCTTGACGCCGCTCCTCCAATGAGGCGCGGCCGGCCAGCTTGGCGACGCCGTCACCAACTCCGGCCGTTTCATTGCCCCTTTCTGGGCGCAGTACGCAGTTCTCCATATGATACGCGTACAGGAGACGATGAGGATTCCACCAGGCCTCATCAATCTCGCGCCATGATCGAGACTCCGGACTCAACAGCGCGCGGTTGGTGATGCTCCGGACACCAAACTCTGAGATTGACCGGACAGTTTGCTTGCAGTGCCAACGCTCGGTCTTATACGACCAGCACCTTGCCACAGCTGAAACGTTGGTTCCAATCGTTGCGCTGTCTGTGGATCTCCGTGCTGTCGCCGAATGGGAGGTGATCGGCTCAATCATCAAGCAGCCGTCCTGCTTTTTGGAGTGTGGAGAGTGAGGCTGTCAAGCACAAGCCCGAATTATCAGCAGTTTCCCCGTCCTCACTGTTGTTTGCTAGAGAGGCTTCAATTACAGACGCACTCGTCTGTGGCGACACACCTGGCGAGAAGCCACTGTCCACGGAGATGGAAATGTGCTGCAAAGCCTGGCAGCAGTATTAAGTGCCCATCGGAAGGCTCCTCCCCAGTTCGAGATACGTCCGGAGCTAGACTTGCATCTTCTCTTTCTAAGGTGACTTCACCAGGCGGATCGGCCGCGTAGCCGTGCCTTTGCGACCCGCATGCGACGACAAGGGTTCATCGAAGTGCAAGTAGCCAACGGAGAACTCTATGAAGCTGCTTTATCTATATCCATCTTTCCGCATTTCTCATCTCACCAGTCTTGCGATTGTATTACTCCGGTAGCTCCCGCTTGGGCAACTACCGACGTCGTCGGTCTTGTAACGGTGGCAACACGTCGGCCATCATCGTGCCATCAAGGCACTCGGCCGCTCTACAGCTGCTGCAAAGGAAGCGGCCGAGGAGCTCGCCATTCACCTTCAGCTAGCCGTTCAACAGACGTTGGATGAGGATATTGTAATTGACTTTTCTGTCCAGATGGGTCTATATGCCCATTCTTGGGATTTCAGGTGCGATACTGGTAGGTCGGCACAACCAGGTAGCACGTTGTCGACTCCGAGATAGTTGCCGGAGGAGGCTCCCGACAAAGAAGAGGGAAAGCGCTGGGACAAGCCGCGGTACGAAGCTTATGTCGAACCGATAAAGGATCTAAGCAATTTGAAAACGATGAGGCAGAAGTAAAGCTTGCAAACCTCTCGATCCATAGTGATGATTCTCCGTTGGAAGCATGGAGACACGAGGGCAGACGCCGCAATCGTCCTGGCCTTTCAGGCACGCTCCTGTCTGCGAGCAGTAAAGCTCATAAGAGTTTAGGAGGCTGTTTATCCGCGTCAAAAGCTCTGACTATAGGCTTGGCTTGATGCTGAAGATGTACTGGACGCGTCATGAGGGCCGAAGAACCCGTGCTGGTTGACCTTCATCTTAGCCAGACGCCTGTATAATAGGGGACGACACTTGTGAGAGCCTGACGAGGTAAGAGCCTCTATATTTCGCATAGTGAAGCCTCATCTGCTCAACGACTCCAGCAAGCACGTTGTCCACCCTCCTTCTCCCCCGGCCTGGGCTAATGTAGGCAAGGAGAGCCACAGCGGGGCTTCCACCCACGGTCGTGGGGCCGAGATGCGACAGGCGAGCGTGGGGTTCCTCCACGTGTATGGGGTGAAAGGGCGGTGAAGAAAAGGACAAAATGGCATCGCCTCTCCCTGGTTGCAGCTGTCGGAGCTTCTCTGAGGTCTTTCCAATACCCATCGGCTACGGTGTCGTCTAATACACACACGACGGCTTACACTGCGGTCGAGGACGGCATTAGCACCACCGCCACGGCGTTCCGAGTCCGAGTCCGGGTCCGGGTCCGGCAGCCGGTAATGTGACCGCCGGAGCAGCGTCGTCGAAGGGTCCGCGACCTCCGGCATTCATCGACTGGTGATGAAAGGGCTAGACAGGAATCGACGAGCATGCCAGGCTCGCCCGGAGTGTCAGGTGGAGCGCGCGAACTCGGCAAGAAGCCCCGCCAGCGAGAATGGAGACGACACCTACTTGCACACTGCACTATTCTACGTACAAAATGCACCATATACGTGGCACAGAAGAGACAGTCCCGACGGAAGCGGCGGTTCACGAACAATCACGAAGCAGTGCTGGCAACGTCAAGTTCTGGTGACGTCGACAGACAGTGGGCTCAGAGGTTAATCATCCCACTCGGGTTACCGAGTTGGGTTCTCCGAAGTCTCTACGAATCCTCACGAAGCCGGGAGCAGCTCGGGAACATTCGCTCTCGTCCCCTATCTCATCTTTCCCCGCGAAATGTGCGACATGCGGGGTTGAAATCGTGGAGCAAGGCCAGAGTTCCTTCGACATCACGAGACTGAGTGAGATTGTCTCGTGATAAACCTGGGTACTCGACGCTAAAGCCATCCGAGGCCGCCGGTCTGCCAGGCCCAGTGACAACACTCTCCGAGGCATCAGTCGATTTGCACGGGCGGCATCGGAACGGAGTCGCGCTGCCATGTCACTACCGCCATGGTCCCATGGTCCGATGGCGTATTGCCGCCTTTCCCACGCTTTCCCGCGGCTGTGGCGACGCGTTGTTCAGATACAGTGACTACCTATTTTCGTACAGCATATACAGCCGTGGTCTTGCGGGATAGATAGATCTGGGCCTCGAAGGCCACACGGGAGCGACTGCAGGAGAAGCCTGGGCAGGCCTATCCTGAGGAAGCTCTGCCCCTGTGGTCTGCCGATGCCGTCCCGCCTGTGAGATCTGGCGCATCGGATGATTTGCGCGACCCGGGATTGCGGGGAAGGAGATAACCACTGCACTCGAGATTCGATGACTGGCTGCCGCTCTGCCGTCGCTGCTGATACTGACCATGGATGAGGTGATCCCGGCAGGTCTCGGCGCCCTTAGTCCTGGGGCGATGTCGTCTTCTCAACGTGTTTGCGACGGGGCCGGCGACTGTCGCAACATCCTCTCGATGGTACCCTACGACGATAGGGATTATCATTTGGCCTCCGACCCGTCCAGCGAAAGGAACCGAGAGCAATATATCCGGCAGGCCTGACGCCCCACAGCTGCGTCGCTTACGGCCCGTTTGTCCCTGTGGACGGGGACTCGCCTACGCACCGTACTGTAGGCCTCGCTGGCGATTCCTCGAACCACTTGCGGCTGTCTTCAGCAGCCTACAGCTGACGAGATTATGTCGTTTCAGCGCGTGTTTCTTGATATGCAAATACTGACCTCGGCAATTCCCATTGTGGGTGGGCCCATCTTCGCGCATCGTCGCGTGCGGTCTCGCTGGCATCATAAGTGTTACTCGGGCACACGACCACTCGAAGGGTCAGGAGCCTCTGGTGATTGTGTCTATTCAACGACTCACAGTCGGAAGGTGTCCCGTCACGGAAGCTCCTCCAGTGCAGCAGGCGATATCTGATGGTGGAGATGGAGTAACAGTCAGCCAGCTACGGACGTCTCTCAGCGAGCGGGCATTGGCTGCACCGGGCCGAAGCAGGTATTATGTAGCGGTTCTGCGCCGAATGCGACTGTGGATAATAGCACACGCCGACTATGATCTCGTCATCCCGTGAGGATCAGAAGCCATGGCATCTATCCGCCGGAGTGGAGGACGGGACCGAGTATGTGTTAGTCACTGCGGCGGCCTCAAGCGGTTTCGGTCCAGGATCACAGCACAGCGAGTCACGGCTTGAGCGGGCAATATCTGTGGGGAACAGTTTGCGGGGAGAAGCTCGGCGTCTTTGCCCCTGTAGAGTACGACTGAAGTCGTGGCGCTGTCGTACTCTACTCACTCGGTAAGTTAACATATGTGCAGTGAAGATGGCTCCTGTAGGTAGGACCTCGGCCAGCCGCAAGAAGGGGGAGTGGATTCCTCTAGTCGCGGAGCTCTCTTGCTTCGCGTCAGCGAGTGCCACTCATGTCTCGATTGAGATGACTTGCTGGGCTATGTGTACTATACAATGTACTACACTACATACTGCGTACTTCCTTGGCGGTAGGTTTCACGATACGATGCAGTTTAGCCTGTGTGGCCGCGGCGCGTTTCTGGTCGGGAATTTTCGGATCGCGTCCCTGTCGCGCATCGAACGGTTGGCCCTGACTGGCGTCGGTACGGTACCCGCGCTGAGGGTCGATGAGACGGGATGTCCCCTTGCGTATCTTCTAGGGAAACGTTTTGAGCTTTTGCCAGGGGCAAGCTGCACAGCAGAAACGCGCCGGCCGGCTATCCGGGACGGGCCAACGACCGTTGTCTCGGGCAGCCAGCCTTCAGGAGAAAGCCTCCTTTTCGGGCACCAATCGAAACTCGACCGTCTGCGAGGTCGAGCACGCGCACGAGGTCCGGTTCCAGACTACTACTGGCTGGAGCCCACAGTGCTCAGGTACCTTTTTTATGCTGCAGACGAAATAGTACATACATGGCTCCCTCAGCCCAGCGCACTGCTGTTCCGAGAGTGGATAGTGGTGCCGGGAGAGCCCCCGAGAGATATCGTTATCATCGTAGGGAATGGAGCAAGCGTATCCAGATGTCGATTTAGCTATTGCGGGGAAATAGCCAGACAGAGGGGTGTTGGAACTCGCAAGGTGCTAGAGTAAAAGGTGGATTACCGTCACGAGTTCCCGCTGGCCGCATCGGCAGGAGAGGCCATGGATGGACCAAGGTTCATCAAGCCGACGCGCAGGCACTTTGGCTTAACGCCTCGGTGCATTGGCGCGGGAGCAGAGGATGGGCCCATTGACAGATCTCGAGATGCGGACGCTGATTCGAACGGCTGGATCAAGGCATCGAGATGGATGTCTGGCCCCGCCTTCTCGCCCCTCACCCTCCGATTCGAAGCCGTCAGATCATGGTTCGCCGGAAAGAAGAGGCTCAGGCAGAGCCGTCGTCAGCCCTCCCTCGGCCGGCTCGAGGGATGTGGCCTTTCTTCCTGACGCGCCCGAGGGGC
Organism: Pleurostoma richardsiae; assembly: GCA_030052745.1. Classification (NCBI taxonomy): domain Eukaryota; kingdom Fungi; phylum Ascomycota; class Sordariomycetes; order Calosphaeriales; family Pleurostomataceae; genus Pleurostoma; species Pleurostoma richardsiae. The sequence goes on from JANBVO010000051.1 coordinate 128,464, forward strand.
CATACGCGCTTCCCAGTCAGGAAGCCGTTGTATGATTGTGTCCGTAGCAGCTTGTCGAATAGAACACAGCAAAGCATTCGGCCTTCATGACAATGGCTCGCCGGCGTATGGTTGGTTCTGTGGGACGAGGATGCATCCGGCCCAGCGATCCCCACCCGAGGCGTTTCTTCTCAGATCTCGTGCGTTCTAGCCGCGAAGTTCACGGGTAACTGCTGCGGCGGCGCTGCATCCAGCTACGTAAATGTGCAGGCGGGCTTTTCGGCCGGAGAAAAGTCCGTTCATGATGTGTCGCTCAGTATACAGCGTATGCTACTCTACAGTGCACAGTCCGCTTAGGCATGTGGCAGGCCTGGCTGCCCCCCAGAAGGAGTGAGCTGTGGATGAAGGGACCGATCGTGCCGGGTAATATTCGATTCTGGGGTTTCACAGAGAGCGTCTGGACAAATGGATGTGGGTGGACGGATCGCCGAGGGTGGCTTGGCAGATTCTGCGAAGACTTCTCGCGCAGGAATGGTGACGGCTGTGTAGAGGAATCCCGGCGGCAAGATATTGGCCATCCCTTGTGCATCCGTCGAAACCAGAAGAGGCATCGATGACATCGAACTTGATGCTGGAGGAACGAGGGAATGGTTGGGCCCCCTAGTTCAGCCGCGGCAGAGGCGGCCATGACGAGTCGAAGCAAGGGCAACAGCCACGCAACGGCTCGTTTCGTTCAAGTAATACTTAGGTTATAAGCGATCAACAGGTAGGTGCATATGCGCTCTCATATGGGCCATGTTCCCTCTGGTTGCTTGCCTGTCCTACCACATCGGCGACATTGACCACGACCGAGTCAGCTGCGGGGAGGGGGGAGGGCAACCTGACAGCAGCCACTTGGACCTCCTTACGGTACGTGATGTGACGGCGGATGGTCCTGAAGGTGGTCGCACAGAGAAGGCATTGGACGGCTGGAGGACGCCGCAAGTGAGCGCGAGTTCTGAGGGGATGAGGGAATATGTCGCTTTCTCCCCTTGATATTGAAGGCGGCCTGCGGCGATGGATCGATGATGCAGGTCGAAAGCCACGCGCACTGCTCCTCCACTCCGGGCGCTGCAAACATCCCTGTCCGCAGCAGGTTCCGGCCCACCCCCCCTTGTCGTCCCGAGCACCGCAGTGAGTGGAGATGGAGCTGGCTGGGCGTTGGGCTGCCTGACGAGACGGTGGTCAAATGGCCACTGGTGACTTGCTGGAACAGCCGTTTCCGTGTAAATCCAGCCTACACTTACAGTACCTACATGCAGTAAGTAGTACATACCTCTACCCCAGCTGGTAACCTCTTTGGGCGAAGGAGGGAAGAATTGGGGGAAGAGAGGAAGCAGTCGGCAAAATCATAAAAATCATCCGTATCCCCTCCCTCCCTTTGTTCCTCCGTTGCCTGTGATCGGCCTTCCCATGCTAAGGCGATCTCCAATTTTCCCATCTCTCTTAGTAGCAGGGCGGAATAAACCCCCCAATTCACATCATCTTGCAGAGAGGCGAGCCCGGACCAAAACCTCCAGTCTTCATCACCACCTCTTCTCTCTGCCTCCCCGGCAGACTGGAGTGACGTTGTTGAAGACACCGGGGGTCCTCGGGGTCCTGCTTTGTCGTCTGGATAAGGTGCAACCTCCCCGGCCAAGACGGAATCAACATAACGTGAGTTTCACCTGCATATGACCCCCGTCCTCACTCTTCTACCCTATCCGCCTCCACTAGCGGGACGACGCGGTTGAATGAAAAGAGAGACGACTGCCATCCCTTCCTTTATTTGTGCCCTCTTTTCCTCATTCATCCGTCCCCGTCTTTGCACGCATCATAATATCAACTGCGACCTGGGTTCCGTTCCTATTCTGCCTCATCGGCAAAGCACTACAAGGTTAGCTCGGCTGTGCTGTGCGTCCCAACAAGCCAACCCAGCTAAGGCACACTAAGGAGGAGCAGCTTGGCCGTTACATACGTCAGCGTCATACATCTTTGTGCCCCTTGCTGCCGCCTCTCTTCACTCCGACCAGCTTCGAATTCGGCTCCGTTTGGGTATGTCATAGCCCGGTTGCTGACCTGGACAGCGTGAATGAAGCACCTCTCCCTCACGGCCTCGTCATATTCTCAAGGACGCCCGTGCGGACAGGACGGGACGAATTGAACGAGCCCCAAGATCGACTCGACCGTTTCACCTCCCCCTCCCCCCCGGCTGCTGCTGCCCCGTCGCATCTCCACTCGCGGTCGGACTGTGGACCCGCCTTTTCGGGTGCTGAATTTTCTCCTCCGGGACATCGCGACCGTTGCGGGTTTGACGCCAATAAAAGAAACCGGTTTTCCCGGCCCTTGAGATCGTGCCGGAGACGTCTGCACAACATACTCGAAGCAAACCACCGGCCTTGAGTGCTTAAACTGCCTCCAAGAGAGCGCGCGCGGAGCGGTTCTTGCTCCCCTTCCGCACCCGTAATACACAAAGCTCTTTGTCTCCAAACACATTCCTGGCACGCAACGCCCCCTTCAAACTCCCCGCGGAGGCTCCGTGTCGACTCCTCCCTCCGTTTGTGTCGAAACATCAAAACCAGCGGCGATTCCACAGCCGTTGTAATCCGCTTCTGATACCTGCATCATCTTCGAATTCGGCGCGTTGTGCCGCCGGCTCTACATACGATTGAACGAACGATTACGACTTGGACTTGCAGATCCAGACTAATACCCGCATTCGCCCACCATGACTGTCTTCATAGCATCTCTGTACGTCAAATGTCTCCCCGCTGCTCCCTTCTCTATCACAAACGTATTGCGCCTCCCCTGCGCGCTAGAATCTTGTGTTTTTCGTGCTGGGAGAAATTTCTGTGCAGGATCTCTCTAGCGAGCGACCGGGGATGGCCTCGCCTACGTCATAGCCGGAAGCTCTGACCCCCCTGTCACCCCCTGCAGCGGGCTGCAGCTCAGAATTGGCAGAACTGCTCGCTGACGGCAATGCTCTCTGCCACTGCAGATTTCTTCCTAAGACGATCCACTTCGATCTGCCCGGCACGCCCCCGAGACGCGGCTCTCTCGACCGGAGACCGACGCTCCAGAGCAAGAAGTCCAAGCCAAAGCGGCCTCCCGCCGACCGGCAGCCGAGCCTGTTCCGGCCGCAGTCCGAGATCACACCGCCTGACAGCCCCACCGAGGACAAGGCGCCCGAGGACATCTTCCGCAATGAGGATGGGACGCGGATCACCTGGCCCCCTAGGGAGGGGCAGCCCGAGCGCACTGGAGCTCCCGCTGACCGCGGCTCTCCCACATGGGGCGGACGCCGGGACCAGCCCATGTCGCGCGCAAACTCCCCCCCGCCGTCGTCCTTGCTCGACCACAGCAAGCAGCTGAGACAGAAGGCCCAGGAGCTCAAGCGTCAGGGCATCACGCAGCCGCGTGCCGCTGTTCGGAGCGACAGCCACGATAGAGTCTTTGCCCACGCCGACTGGGCGGTAGTTAATGCCGACCAGGGAAACGGAGGTCTGCGGAATGCTGCCGAGGCGGCCGCGCGCGAAGGCAAGCTGGGCGAGTACACTTGGGTCGGCACGCTCGGGATGCCTACCGACGCACTCGAGGGCACACAGCAGAGGCAGGACATTGAGGATAGGCTCGCGGCGGAATTCGACATGCTGAGCGTCTTTTGTTCTGACAAGGACTTCGACGGCCATTACTCGCACTTCTGCAAGCAGATCCTGTGGCCGGTCTTCCACTACCAGATCCCTGACAACCCCAAGAGCAAGGCGTACGAGGACCACTCGTACAAGCACTACGTCAACGTCAACCAGGCATTTGCTGATGTCATCGTCAAGAACTGGAAGCGTGGCGATGCCATCTGGATCCACGACTACCACCTGCTGCTGGTTCCCGCCATGGTCCGCCAGAAGCTGCCCGATGCGAAGATCGGCTTCTTCCTGCACGTAGCCTTCCCGTCATCTGAGGTCTTCCGCTGCCTGGCAATGCGCAAGGAGCTGCTCGAGGGCATGCTCGGCGCGAACCTGGTTGGTTTCCAGATCCACGAGTATACCCGCCACTTCCTCCAGACCTGCAGCAGACTGCTGAGCGCTGAGGCCACGCCTGACGGCCTCCAGCTCGACGACCGGTTCGTCGACGTTGTTAACCTGCCCATCGGAATTGATCCCGTCAGCATGAATGAGCACCGGAAAGAGGACGAGGTGAAGCGGTGGCTTGAGATTCTTCGAGAGCGATATGCCGACAAGAAGTTGATTGTGGCGCGCGACAAGCTCGACCACGTCCGCGGCGTGCGGCAGAAGCTCCTGTCTTACGAGCTGTTCCTGAATAAAAATCCGCAGTGGAGGGACAAGGTGGTGTTGATCCAGGTTGCCCTGTCCACGAGCGAGAAGAGTGAGCTGGATGCGACCGTTAGTGACATCGTGACCCGCGTCAACTCCTCCTGGGCCAATCTGGCCTACCAGCCGGTTGTCTACCTGAAGCAGGATATCGACTACCCGCAATACCTCGCGCTGCTGACCATCGCTGATGCCCTGATGATTACGAGTCAGAGGGAGGGCATGAACCTCACGTCTCACGAGTATCTCTACTGCCAGGACGGGAAGGAGCTCGAGGACAAGAAGCACGGCTCGCTGATTCTGTCGGAGTTCACTGGAACCGCGTCCCTGTTTGCTGGCAGTCAGCTTTCGGTGAATCCGTGGGACTATCGAGCCTGCGCCGACGCGATCCAGAAGGCTCTCGAGATGGGCGACGACGAGAAGAAGAGGCGGTGGCAGAAGCTGTACGATGTCGTCACGCATCACACAGGCTCGCACTGGTTCACGGAGTTTATGACGAGGCTGGATCGCGTCTACGATGAGCAGCACCGGCACGACCAGACTGCCGTCCCCCGGCTCAGCATCACGCGGCTGTCGCAGCAATACCAGCGCACCGAGCGACGTCTCTTCATCCTCGACTACGAAGGCACCCTTGTCAGCTGGGGACCGGTCAACCAGATCATCCCCGTCAGCCCTCAGGTGAGTAACCCCCTAAACGAAAAAAACCTGACTTATTGACCCGTTCCTGCGGTCCCTGCTGTCCGGCTACGGCGCTGCGCTACATCCCACTAACGCCATTACGATGCAGCGCACCCTGGACGTGCTCAATGACCTCCTGCTCGACGATCGTAATACCGTGTACGTTATGTCCGGCCGGCGGCCCGAGGAGCTCGACCGGCTATTCCGCCGCGTGCCCAATCTGGGCCTGATTGCCGAGAACGGCTGCTTTCTCAAGGACTGCGGCAGCGACGCCTGGACGGAGATGGCCGACCCTGAGAAGATTCGCTCCTGGAAGGAGAGCGTTAAAGGTATCATGACGTACTATCTGGAGCGCACGCCCGGCGCTGAGATTGAGGAACGCCGCTGCTCGCTCATCTTCCACTACAAGTCCGCGGAGGACTATGAGTCGGCCGCTCGGCAGGCGTCCGACTGCGCATCGCACATCAATGATGCGTGCGAGGAGCAACGCGTGCACGCCATCCCGCTCGATGGGTCCATCATGGTCGAGCCCATCGACTGGACAAAGGAGACGGCCGCCATGAAGATCTTCGACGACCTGCGCGAGAAGATGGAGCCTGACGACAACCACGGCAGCCCTGTCGACTTCCTCATGGTCGTCGGCGACGGCCGCGAGGACGAGAAGGTGTTCCGGTGGGCCAATTCACTGGCCACGGGCAAGACTGTGAAGGAGGTTGTCACCGTCAGCCTAGGCAACCGGAACACCGAGGCGACGGCTACGATGACGCAGGGCGTCAACGGAGTGCTCGTTGCGCTGTCGAGATTGGCCAGCATCTAGACAGTTTCACTGGACTTGTCATGTTTTCGTGGATTCCTCCCTGCCATGACTGCAGTGGGGCAGTACCGTCTCCTTCCCACTCCCTCTCACTGGCCCCTTCCCGAGTCGGGGCATCTCCTTTCCCTCCCCCCCTGTACATCATGTATTTCGCACACAACGCACACACCCAGAGCTCATACCTCACTGTCGTTCGCCGCTGTTCTTTCTTTCTTTTTCTCATCTCCTTACCGAAGCGAGGCGATTATGGGCTATGAAACGGGAACGGTGCACATCTTGTCGAGTGCGAGAGGATGGACTGAAGGAAACCAGGGAATAGGGGCAAAATCGGAACCGAAGGGAAACAAACATGACTGGGACAGTGTGGGATTTGTTCTTGTTTTGGTCTTAGACATAGAGTAGCAGAGCACACACATGCACACACACACCGCAGGTACTCATGATAACAACGTCATCCACGCTCATCATGAGAGATCCGGGAGGGAGAATGATCGGGAGGTGCTCTGCTCTGCTACTCGTATTCCAGCAACGGGGAAAGGCACCGAGTGAATGAATATAGGAAAGACTGCAGAACAGACTAGGTGGCTAACCGAAGGGAACTGGTGGACGGACCGGCCGTTCCCTTCAGCTACTCACCGTCGGCTGGGTCGCGATTGGTTTGTGTACATAGTTGTCTTCTTGTCCATATAGTATGTCAGTAGGCAATGACGAGAATGTCGAGCAAATGCATCGCAACTACGGGCGCGCAGTCGGGGCTGCCAGTTGCCGTCACGGGCGGTTGCAGGCGCCGAGGCCACGCCGGAGCGGGGCCGAATCCGGACAAACCGCTCTCCCGGAGTCTAGATAGCACCTAGCATTATTCATCGCAATGCCATCATCTAGTAGGGACAGTTATAAGCGAGCCCCTGATATCTGGATTGGACAATCACTAGCACTAGGAAACTGTCGGGATAGTCCGTCTCACCAGTTCGGTCATCGCCAGGGCGGCCCATCGCAGACTGCTGAACACAAAGAGAGAGACAGAGAGCGGCCCGGTACGAATGGGCGGGCCAGCGGTGTAGTTCTCACCCTGCTGATGGGCTGACCGAGCCATTCAACACAACAATATGCCCACCTTATTGTTCCATCCGCGCCTCATTCAGCAGCACATTGGACGCATCTCACGGCTTACATCCATGTCGCTGCAGGTGTTCCTGGCCGATCGGCGTAGCCCGCTCGCAGGGTCCAATGACAGCACCGGCTTTCAAGGCTTAGGTCAGCCGGTACGTAGCGTCGGGTGGGATGACGCTACCCCGCAATGCCGGAACCGGAGTGACACAACAAAAAAATTCGGTCTCGCCCTGACAGAGGCGGCAGAACTGCCAGGCGTCCCGGGGGATTTGTCTGAACTATTGTTGCTTGTGTGGCGGTCTAAGATCTGACATACCTGGGGCTCTGATATTCCCGTCTGTCTTGCTTGTCCGGAAGTGTCGGTGTGGCACAATTGCGCTTGTTCTTGGCGGCGGCCGGTCCAATTTCCACATTAGTCAAGGTTGTTGACCCATCCCGCTGCCGTCGCTGGCTTCAACATTAAAGATCACACTTCACCCAACAACCACACAATCAACGAACTGTTCGAACGAGCAGCCGGTCAGCCGAGCACTCAAGATGGCGCCTTTCCCTCCTCCTCCCGTCAACACCATTGACTGGTCGAATGTCGGCTTCCGCATCCGTGAAGGTGAGCAAGCGGACCCCTCCATGAGCACCAAACAGCGCATTCTGCCTGTGCAGGACAAACAGGCGCAGTATTGCTGACGAGCTGCCTGTTCTCTCACAGTCAACGGCCACATCGAGTCTCACTACTCGAAGAAGACGGGCAAGTGGTCGCCGCTGACCTTCGTGACCGACCCCTACATCCGCATCCACGGCATGGCGCCAGCGCTCAACTACGGCCAGCAGGCTTACGAGGGCCTCAAGGCGTTCCGCACCCCCGGCGACGCCTCCATCCAGATCTTCCGCCCGGACCGCAACGCCGTGCGCATGCAGCGCTCCGCCGAGTTCATCTCCGTCCCGCCAGTCCCCGAGGACCTCTTCGTCGAGGCCTGCCGCGCCGCTGTCGCCCTCAACGCCGAGTACGTGCCACCGCACGAGACGGGCGCCGCCATCTACATTCGGCCGCAGGTGTACGGCAGCAGCGCGCAGCTGGGGCTGAACCCGCCGGAGGAGTACATGTTCTGCGTGTACGTGGTGCCCACGGGCGTCTACCACGGCAGCCACCCCGTCAAGGCGCTCGTGCTGGACGAGTTCGACCGCTCGGCGCCCAACGGCACGGGCAGCGCCAAGGTGGGCGGCAATTACGCGCCCGTGCTGCGGTGGAGCGAGAGGGCGTACCGGGACGGCTTCGGCATCACGCTGCACCTCGACAGCGCGCGGCACGAGGAGATCGACGAGTTCAGCACCAGCGGCTTTATCGGCGCGCGGGCCGAGGGCGACCAGGTCACGCTGGTGGTGCCGGACTCGCACAACGTCATCGACAGCGTCACGAGCACTAGCATCCAGGAGATTGGGCAGAGCTGGGGATGGAAGGTCGAGAAGCGATCGGTGAGTCATTGATCTCCTTGACGAAGATGGCGAGGATAAGGAGATTTCTGTGCGATTACGGAGTAGCTAACAGCTGCGCAGATCAAATACGGCGAGCTCCCGACCTTCACTGAGGTGATGGCCGCAGGCACCGCCGCGGCGCTGGTGCCCATCCGGTCCATCACGCGGCGTAAAGCCACACAGGTCGGCACGGCGACGCTGCCGGAGCACCCGCGCGTCAAATCGACGGACACGGAGCAGACCATCACCTACATTCCCGAGGGCCAAGAGGACGCCGGCCCGCTGTGCCTGAAGCTGCTCGCGCAGCTCAAGGGCATCCAGCTGGGCAAGATCAAGGACGAGTTCGGCTGGTGCTTCAAGGTGACCGAGGAGGACGGGAAGAAGGTCGTCGGCGAGGCAAGCAACGCCAATGGTAACGGCGCTGAGCAGAGCGTCGACCAGCTGGATTAAGCGTGTGTCGAGTTTAAGGGGTAGATGTACCTACGAAGGCTACCTGCACATACGGCGTCCCAGTTATCAGGAAAAGAACGCTAAGAGGTGCTTGAGGTATTAAAAAGGTAGAGGAAGACAAAAAGAATGGAAAGCGTTCAGGCATTCAGGAGATCCATGCTCTAAGTCACTGGTTCGCGAAAACAAAGGGTCAGGTTACATAAAGGCATCTCCATCATCGACTCAGGATTTGTCAAGTGGACTTTCATGCAGCAAATCGCCGCGCCCATTGTGCCGAACGGTGCTGTGCACCCCCTTAATTGAGGAAGCTGATGGATGGCGCCGGATTCCACAACTAGAGAAAGACCTCTTGCGTTCCTTTTATGACTTGCAAATTTATCGGGCGGCAATCCATAAAGCGCTTTAACATCTCCAACTCTGGGTTCCCATTGTCTCTGGAACTGGAACGGTGGGCTCGTGACAACCTACCTTACTGTGGATGGCCGGCGCGGTTCCGTCTGACAGACAGCTCTAGCGTAGGGCAAGATAAGCGTGCATACGGCGATGAGAGGACCCCTTGTCCAATGGCGCTACGCTCGGCAGAGTTGACTGGCCATTGCTCAGTCTCCTTTGTCCATCTTCGGCGACCGCTCCCATCCACACGATCTCCCACGTTCTTCCAACAAAGGCGAGCGCCACGTACGCATGCAATGCATGCCCTTCACTCCTCTGCCGCCTCGGAAAGTTGCGGCTCTCGTAGCAGTGAAAGATCTGCCAGCGCTAACCAACTGGCATGCAGGCTATCCCGCATCTTGGCTGGCTCTAGTGTTGGACCCAGAAAGCTTGTCATTTTTGCCTCTGGCCACTCCGTACACTGCCTCAACGGTCTCCAGATGTGAATGAGACATTTTATGCCGACGAGGCGACCATACGGTATGAGGGACGCGTGTGTACTGAGCAGTGTACTATGGTATGCTCTAAGGAGCTGTTCGGCCCGGCACATTCTTTCGGTCAGGAGCCGAAGCCAAAGCTTGTCGATTCTGCCCTTCTAGTGTGCGATCTCTGTCAGTCCCGAGGCCCTTTTTCTTCCATCGACAGGGGAGCTGACTGACCCCCTTCCGGAGGCCCAGACCGCGCCCATTCGCCTCCAAATATCGCTCACGCACATGCATTAGCAGTGCTAACAGCCAGTGTGGTGGGGTACAGTACCCTCCTAGATATCGTCTTGCACCGGGAAGTCCTACCTACCACTCGCCTGCAGTGACATACAGGAATCACGTCACAGCGTGACAGCCAGGGAGACGGAGCTAAGTGCCCATATCTACGCTTCGCATGCGGGCCAAGTAGGAAGACGAGAGGAAAGACCCTCATCTTCACCGCTCATCCTCTTCCTTCAACCCTCTGTAACCCTTGACTTTCGCCCTTCCTGTATTGAGTTGCATCGACAGTGTCACGCTGCGTAGGAGGATTCACTGACATTCCGGGCTCTCCGGTACCCGAGCGCGGTAGTCGCCGCCCCCGAGCTTACCTCCGCACTCCGTTCGCGATGGCTACCCCAACCCTGCCCCTCACGAGCGCTCCCACGATCAAGATAGCCGAAGATCTGCACCCGGCCGCGCGCACAGAGTCGACGAGATTCCGTTCCGCCGCCCGAGCAGAGACCAGCTCTCTCGCCGGCGGCGTCTTCCACCAGCGCAGCCTCTCGCGCAGCTCCATCGAGCGGCGTAGCCTTTCCCGGGCGTCGCGTGACCGGCGCGCCGACGTCGGTGGTGATGGTGAGGACGGCGACGACTTCCGGGACGACGAGATCAGGAGGAAGCAGGTGTTCCGGGGCCGCACGCTGTTGTGGTGCGTCGATACTGCATCTTGTCAGCTGGCGGAGGCGCTGATATGTTGACGATCCTGCGAGTGTAGGCTTGCATATCAATCGATCGGTGTGATTTACGGTGAGGATGTGCCCGTCCATTGATGCAGAGACCACCGGACTGATGCAGTGGTAGGGGACATTGGCACGAGGTGAGGCTCGTCGGAAGGAACACTTCATCGCTCAGGCTGTTGTGCTGACCGTGTGACGAGCCCTCTCTACGTCTTCTCCTCGACATTCACCTCAGCTCCCTCCTATGAAGGCCTGGTCGAGGTGCTCTCCGTCGTCATCTGGTCCTTGACACTTGTCGTGACCATCAAGTATGTCATCATCATTCTGCATGCAGACAACGAGGGGGAGGGAGGCACCTTCAGCTGCTACTCCCTGCTCACTCGATACGTAAGAGCCAAAGCATCAAGACTTTTGCATGAGTGATCCCAGATCTGAACCCCTGAATTCTAGGCGAACATCGCGTCCCGTGACCCGAGAGAAGAGCAGCTGGTGAGGATGGAGAGGCACCTCTCCCAGAATCTCAAGCCCTCGAACCGCGGGATCCGGACCGCTATCGAGAAGAGTCCCTTCACGCGCGGCCTACTGAAGACCATCGGCGTCCTAGCCGTCTCCATGGTGATGTCCGACGGCGTGCTGACCCCCGCGCAGTCGGTCTTGGGTGCCGTGCAGGGGCTGGCGGTCGTGAAGCCCGACATCTCCAGCGCCACTGTCGTGGGGACTTCCTGCGGCATCCTGGTCCTTCTGTTCCTGATCCAGCCCTTCGGCACGGCGAAGCTGGCGTCGGCCTTCGCACCCATTGTCATCGTGTGGCTCGGCTTCAACGGTGCGTTCGGCATCTACAATCTGGTCAAGTTCGACCACTCCGTCCTCAAGGCATTTAGCCCCTACTTCGCAATACACTTCTTCGTCCAGGGCAAAACTGAGGCTTGGAGGATGCTGGGCGGGATCTTGCTGGCGTTCACTGGCGTCGAGGCGTTGTTCGCAGACCTCGGCGCCTTCAGCATGCGCGCCATCCAGCTGAGCTGGCTCTGCTGGGCGTACCCCTGCCTCCTCTTGGCGTATATCGGGCAGGCCGCGTACATCAGCATGCATCCAGCCGCGTATTCGAATCCGTTCTTCAACAGCGTCCCTCCGGGGATGCTCTACCCGAGCCTTGTCGTTGCGGTCATGGCGGCGATTGTCGCTTCGCAGGCCATCATCACAGCGACGTTCCAGGTAAGTCGAGCCAGTGGCGTCGCTTTCAGACCCGCGATAGACTAACCCGTGGGGACAGCTGATCAGCCAGATCATGAAGCTCTCGTACTGCCCGCAGGTCAAGGTCGTGCACACCTCCAAGACCTTTCACGGGCAACTATACGTGCCATTCCTCAACTGGCTGCTCATGTGCGGAACCATCCTCGTTACGGCTGTCTTCAGCAACACCACCCGTCTCGGCAACGCATACGGCGTTTGCGTCATGTTTGTCACCTTCTTCGACACCTGCATGGTCACTCTCGTCGCCCTCATTGTCTGGCGCCTGCCGCCGTATGTGGTTTTTGTCCCCTGGCTGACCTTCGCCTGCGTTGACGGTCTTTACATCTCGTCCGCCTTGACGAAGGTTCCCGACGGTGCGTGGCTGACACTCACGATCTCGGGCGTCCTCGCGTGCCTGTCCCTACTGTGGCGGTTCGGCAAGGAGAACCAGTGGCGCGCCGAGGCGGAAGACCGCTTCCGGCCGAGCTCGCTGGTCGCCCGGGACGGAGCTGGCCAGCTGCGGCTCGCGGCGCGTTGGGGCGGAGACAGGCTGTCGAACATCCGGGGCCTCGGCGTGTTCTTCGACAAGACGGGCGCGCTCACGCCGCTGGTGGTGACGCAGTTCGTCAGCAAGTTCGTCGCGGTCACGGACGTCGTGGTCTTCTTCCACCTGCACCCCGTCGAGACGCCGAGTGTGCCGGACGGAGAGCGCTACATCGTTTCGCGCATCGGCGCGATCCCCGGGTGCTACCGCCTGGTGATCAGGCATGGCTTCATGGACGAGGTCATCAGCCCGGACCTCGGAGCGCTAGTGTACGAGCAGCTACGGGCACATATCATCCGCCAGGCGGCCGCGGCCAGGGACAACGGGGAGGCGTCGGTTGCTGGGGTGGGAAGCGGCGCGGTCGATGACGATTCGGACAAACAAACACTCGCTGTGAAGCCGAGGGACGATGAAAAGGGCTCTTGTCTATCTACCAGCGACAACAACGGCGGGATGTCGACCAGCGCGACGACCACGAGCGCAGACCTTACCAGGACAACCACCCGGGAGCGCGAGAAGAAGGCGGCGACTCCGCCGACGCTCAGCGAGAAGTCTCCCATGGAACTGCGCGACGAGGCGGTGGCGGCGGAACTAGCGCGCTTGGATCGGGCATACGCGGCTAAGATCATGTACGTCGTGGGCAAGGAGCAGATGAGGATTCGGGACGGGACGCGCCTGTTCCGCAGGCTTTTGCTGGAGACGTTCCTGTGGATCCGTGACAACACGCGCGCAAAGGTCGCGAACCTGCGGCTGGCGATGGAGAGGGTGGTCGAGGTCGGGTTCGTTAAGGAGATCTGAAGACGGCGTACCGGGGGGAGGGGAGGACCTGCTGAGAGGAAAGTGGTAATCAAGCATTTGGGATCGGAGGCTGCTGTCATACCTCCCTTCCCCTCGGCCACGGGGTTGGAGCTGGGGGTGGCAAGCGAGGCGGAACAGTTGCGCTGGGAGGTTGAGTCGCGTATGTGGCGGTCTTGTTTGTAAATGGACGGTGCATACGGGTAAGGCGTGTAGAATGCAAAGCTGCCAGCTGCCTTTGGCGGCTTCTCTTCCTGTTCACGGCTCTGAGTTCGATTAGCTGCCCGTTCCCCGATGCTGCACTGCCGTGCCATCGAGCCATCGAGTAATCTGTGCCATCGTCAGTCCGCCAGTGGCCGTAGCCCCTAACCTCAGGATGTTGAGTCCTTCCAGACGACAGAGGTTCCTGTTGGTCGAGCCTTGATGCACGGTGAAGCGAGGTGCGACTGTGGCGACGACATGGCCGAGCTGGTCGCTGCGCCACTCGCCGCCGTCGAGATTGGGCTTCTCGCCGTCGAGGAATAGGTGAGAGAGTCGCGCGTAGTGGCTTGACTTGACTTACCCCAAGGAGTCAGAGCAGAAGTGGCAGTCAGGGCGTCGCATGCGGGCCGAGGAGCCACCACAGGAGCATCATGGCGGGCACGACGCACGACGCTGCCGGATCCCCGGCGCAAGAAGAGGGAGGGAGGGAGCGAACGTCCTGTCTCGGCGACGCGCCCGCGCTGGTCAAGTGCCGCGACAGTTGTGACAGATCGCGTGGTTGTCAGGATCGTTCGACACTCTGCGGGCTCCTCCTAACGGAGCCTTCAGGGACCTGTCAGTCTGGACTGCCGGGCCCAGGGCGAGGCGAGGCATCTGGGGCGTGCCGGTGTTATGGGGGGGGTACATCGAGATAGCGACGGAGTCCTGGGCTTAACAGGTGGCTGCGGGCTGGTGTCCAACGGCTGTCCGTGGTCCGGGCCCTCCCGTAGCCGACCGAATCCAGCTCGGGTAGGCTTCGCGGGAGGGCCAGGCTCGGGCATGACCCCATCTGTTAGCGGTGACCCTCCAGACTACCTCGAGGTACCGGCCAGGCCAACAGCCAGGACAGTGCCACCAAGATTCCCCTCCTGTATCGGCTCCCTCGTTGGCTGGCGATTCTCGGATCATGCTCCATGGGCTCTGATTGGCTGGGGCCGTGCTCCGAGCACGCTGATTGGCTAGTGCGACCTCTGGCCCTTAACACTTGGGCATGGCTGACTAGCAAGCGTTGCTCTCCTGAAGGTGAAGCAGGCAGACTATTCGGCTCTCCATGGTGCTGGCCAACTCTATCAGATCCTACGCTGCCGCAGCGAGGCGATCAAGCAAAGGCCACTCGGGGTCTCGCCCGCATCCCCGCTGACGCTGCACGATCGTCATGTCGGCCCCCCTTCGACCGCTGCTCCCCAGACCTGATCCGGATGGCAACCCGGGTCCCAGCTCGAGGCCTACGCACAGGGAGAGCAAGCGTCGCAACACGACCAACGCTTGCGATCCTTGCCGTAAACGTAAGGCCAAGGTCAGTCACCAACGCGTCATGATGGACCCCGTCCTTCAGGGCCGTCCCCCTCCTCTATCCCGTGCCGCTGCCTCCCTCCATGTCGGCACCGGCCCTGGCTGACGGCACTGGCCGGCCTGACTGACCCCCCTGATGCGCGTCTAGTGTGACGGCAGGCGTCCTGAGTGCTCGACCTGCAAGCAGCGCCAGGTCGCTTGTATGTACAGTGTCCGGCGCCGTATCACGTTGACCACCGAGGAAGAAGAGGCCGAAAGGACCGAGCAGGAGAAGACAAGAGAAGCCGGCGAAATCGTCCGACAACTCCGTACGCTACCTCCAGACCTGGCCCTTGAGTTGCTCCAGAGCCTCCGCGCGAGCGCGACTCCTGCGGCCTTTGAGGGCCGAGCAGCTTACGAGGACGGGCCGCCCCCTTTTGCTCCCCCAAGCCTGTCCCCTCGACTCTCGGAGCTCCAGGTGTTGCGGAGCCTGCTGCCCCCGACGCAGAACAGCCTGGATTTTGAGCTCGTAGTCAGGCACCCCATCGCCTATCCGGCCCTCTTCCCCTTGAGAGCCGCGTCGCTTCCCTTGCAGGACCTGCTTCGTCCGACAAGACTCAGGAGGCGACAGAAATCAACCGTAGAGTAAGTCGGCGTCCATCCGCTTATCAGCAGAGAAATCTGCGTTCCCATTTTCATACGCCGGCTACAGCCGCGACCTTCGACGCGCTGTATCCCCCGTTCCCCCGTCCCGCTCTCCTCGCCGTTCTGGACGGCAGCTATAAGACTTGCCCCTTGCTGACATTCCGTACGCCTAGCCGCCACGTTGATGCTCCCTTGCAATCGGCTGCAAGCGAAGAGTCGACGACTCCAGCGACCGGCTATAGTACGCCTATGGAAGACAGCACGGGCGCTGCCCAGCCCCTCCCAAGGCCGCTCGTCGACAACCGCCTCGTCGACATCCAGATTCGCCAGTGGACTAATGTGCCCATCACCGACGACCTCGCCGCACGTGTCATATCGCTGTACCTCGAGATCGACTACCCCGTCCTCCCCCTTTTCAACGCCGACCTCTTCATCGGCGATCTCGTCGGCCTGCGACCTCACTTCTGTTCCCGTCTGTTGGTCAGCGCCCTGCTCTGCTGGGCATGTGTAAGCAAACCGCAGCGATCCTTTTGTTAATGTCCGGAGTGACTAGCTAAAGGCGCGGTGATACGGAGAAAAGCAAGCATATACGGCGTTCAGCCCCGAAACCGCCTCCCTGAGTGTTGCATTCTTCGACGAGGCGGAGTCGACCTTGAGCGCAGAAGAGCGGCTCAACACCCTGACGACTGCAGCGGCGATCCAGTTCCTAAGCCAGACTGCAACGATGTACGGAAACGACCGGCTCGCGGTAAAGCTGCTAAAGAAAGGCGTGGAGGTAGGCAAGTCCATGGGCCTCTTTGGCGTCCAGTCTGAGGTCGAGTCGGCGGAGATTTGGCTCAACGGCCACGAGGAGTGGAGGAGAGCTGCCTCCTACACAGCCTGGGGGGTATTCAACTGGGTGACGTGCGTGTCGCCATTAGAGACGGTCCTGATGCCGGCTTGCCACTGACAACCGAGCCCGATAGTCTGCACAGCCTGCAGTACCACACCGCAGAGATTGAGACGCCGCCCTTGGTTCCCATGCCGCCCCCGGACACGACGCCCGCCAGCCCCTCAGTAGATAACGATGGCTACGCTGGCATCGCTTCCAGGACACAAACGTTCAACGCTTGCTGCAGGCTGTGGACCATACTTAGCGACGTAGTCTGGACGTATTATGGCGATGAGAGCGCCACATCAGTGCCCCTGCGGGTGTCGCTCGACTTCGCAGAGAAGACATACCAGCGGCTGCTAGGATGGGCAGATGCTCTGCCCCTGAACCTCGTGCGGGGCGACCAGAACACCCACGCCGTGATGATGATGCAGTGAGTTAGCAATCCCATGTACTCCCCTTCTCCCTTTTTCTTCCGGTCACAACGTGCATCTTCCCTGCCTGCTCATCTCCATTACCCGCGAGACGAGAAACACGCTGAAGGCTTTTCAACCCACTCACCAGTATATACTTCCATGCGATAATAACCGACCTCTTTCGTCCCTTACTGGCCGAGCCGTGGCGGTTCCTCCGTCTATACTCTTTCACGGCGGCGCACGCGACCCCCGAAGCCGCCTACACCGCCTCGGCCGGCCAGCTCAAGCGCCTGTTGCTCATCTACAGGCTCGCCTTCCGCACGGCCACGCTCTCGGCGCTCTGGCAGACGCCCCTCATATACGTAGCCAACGCCATGGTCCGCGAGGCCACGACCAGCAGCGCCGAATGGCGCTTCTACATGGAACTGTGCTTGGCTGGGCTGCAAGACCTATACGCATCATTCCGCGTGTTCGGGTCCGTCGCCGAGGGCCTCCTAAGCATGGCGCTGCGGCGAGGCGTCATGGATGCGGACGACGCGGGCCGCATCGCAGGCGAGCTGCTAGAGCTGGGGAGGCACCACGCTGTCGCGTCCGGCGTCCCTTCCGGCGAAGAGCCAGTCGCGGCGCTGTGGATCATCGACTTCGACCTCGCCATGACGGACCCGGAGGCCGCGCAGGCGGGCAGCCTGGCAGAAGAGTTTCAGGAGCTGATCCTCACGGAGCAGCTGGGCGCGGACGGAATGAGTGGTGCCAACCCGAGCACGGACGTCGCGGGGTCGCTCGCAGAGGAGGTAGATCGGTGACACGTTGACCGGCGGCCGGAGCCGTGAGCGCCTGGGTGAGCGGGGTTAGGCGCTTGGCCATTCGGAGACGCCGGTCCACGGGACTACCCCCGGGGGTTAGAAACCAGCAGTAACGCCTTGAGGCTCCGCTTCTGAGATCTCGCGGCGGGCTTGGGTTGGAGAATGAGAGAACGGCGGGACAGCGGTGCCGTCGACGCTGATAAGATGTCGGCCCCGCAGCTAGAACGACATATTACTCCCCGCTCAGGGACAGTACGACTCCATCCTTCTCCAAACAGTCTCATGGTTTTCTCCCCTTCGTCTTCTCAGCTTGATCCAGCTCGTGCGTTGCTCAGCCTCACCAGCAGACGCGAAGGCCGCCGTGGGCCGTGGTCCGAGCAGCGTGTGGAGGTGGCGAACTGACTAACTGCCTCGACCTGCCTTAGGCCGTGGCACAGCTGGACGCAAAGTTCCTAACAGCCTCCCAGTGTCCCCTCGCCAGCCGGCGGCCCGCATCTGACGGCTCTGGTCCCTTGATAGCCAATGAAGACGCCGCCGAGGCTCGAGCAGCATCCGCTGCGCAAAGGGGGCAGCGTCATGCTTGAGTCATTTCAACATCTCACCTGCATGCTGCGCCCGGAAGGGCTCGACGGATCCCCGCAGGGCGATGCTACGGGCTAGGCTCGATGACACGGAGGGTGTGGACCGGCATGGACGCCGCCTCCGGAGCGCAGAGGGGACAGAGGGGAAAGCTGCGAGCACAGGTGCGGATACACGTGACTGGCGGTTAGCCATGGTGGAAGCGTGGTCACGGGATCAAGCAGGACGCTGATTTAGAGACCGGGACGGGCTGCGCATATTATTGTGTCTCTCTCACGAGCCTGTCTATTTCAGGAATATCTAGAGACCAATCACCGACCCTGGGACTCGCTTGGCAATAAGAGCCCACGGCTAGGAGGCTTGAACCTCCGTTGATTACATGGAACATCAGTCTAGCTAGACCTTGGGCGCCGCGACCACCTTCTCCTCCTCCGTGGCGCTGCTGACGCCGCCGTCGCCACTGCCGTCGCCAGCGGGGGACTCGACGCCGTCCAGCATCTGCGCATGCATCTCCAGCACGAAGGGAGACCGACCGCGCTGGCGGGGCGTCGGGAACACGGCGTGCAGGATCGCGTGCACCGAGAGGGATGTGACGAAGCCGTAGAAGTACGAGATCTCATACAAGTGGTCCCACCCGTTGCTGTCCGACACGCCCTGGATCGCGCGAGCGAAGCCAGCTTCATCCAAGTCAGCAGGTGTATTCCATGTGCATTCTGGACTAGATGCGCAGATGCGCAGACGTGTGCTGGGGAAGAAACTCACGCAAAAGGGGCGCCATGCCACATATCCAGGCTGCGAAGCCTCTGAAGTTGAAGCCTCCAGTGTACCAATAGGCGCTGCGGCTATTACCCAAGTACATGTCACCGATATGATACTCGCCGCGGCGCACGAGGAAGTAGTCCGAGACGACGATGCCCGTCATCGGGCTCAGGAAGACGCTCCAGCCGCTAAGGACGGTGATGAACGTGCCGGGATTGCTGCATCGACGTCGTTAGCTGCAGGGCCCGGGGGAATGGGGTAGAACAAGGGGACAGGATACGTACGTGACATAGTTCCAGGGGCAGATAGCGACGGCAATGACAGTGAGGATGTAGCAGCCACGGCGAATGTTGATCCATCTAAATCCACGTTAGTTGCGGAGTGGAGGTGGTCTACGCCGTCAGGCTCACTTACTTCGGGCACAGGGCCGCCATGTCCATACCAGTGCTGACTCCGTTGAGCATCTGGCACAGCGCCAGCTGGTCCGTCAGGAACCCCAGGCCCGCGAAGAAGGTGCCTGCGCGGGCGGCGGCAGACATGGAGTGGTCCTGCACGGCGAGCAGCAGCTCGAAGGGGTTCCAGATGTACTCGCCGTAGATTGTGGCCGAGGCGGAGGTGATGATGATGCCGCAGACGGCAGTGACAACAATGAAGACGGGCGCGGCGACCAGCTGCCCGAACAGCGCCGAGTCGGGCTTCCGTGCGTAGCGAGTCCAGTCAGACTGGCCCAGGCAGCCCGAGGCCTGGGCGCCGACGATGGACTGCAGGCCGAAGACGGCATTCCAGCTCAGGGCCGAGCCGGACATGGTGGCGGGCGTAGACATGAGAGCGCCAGCGCCACCGGCGGCGTGGACGGACCATCCCAGCATGCCGAACATGGTGGCGGTGATCATGACGAAGGTGATGCGGAAGGGCAGCTGTAGCTTCTCTGGCGGGATCATGGGCAGCGGGGCGAAGATGACGAGGAAGACGAAGAAACTGATGAGGCTGGCCGTGTCGACGTTTGCGGACTCGGGGAGGGTGTTCTTCAGGTTGACGAAGGGATGGCCGATGATGGCCCTCAGCATGATTTTGACAGCTGCGCGGAGGAAAACGGGCAAATGTCAGTTTATTGATCGACCAGCAGTCTCTTCCAGTCAGGCATGAAGCGCTCACCTTGGCCGCCCCAGTAGGCCTGGATGCCCATCCAGACGCACGCCGTCATGATTCGATTCAGCACCGGCCAGAAGCCGCCGCGCATCCCCCAGGAGGCTCGGCACAGCACGGTGAAGCCCAAATACAGGTGACTACCGGGCCAGCCTGCCAGGACTGCGACGAGAGCGGATATCAGCGCCACACCGACGACACACCCAATCGCCTGTGGCGCGCTGAGGCCCAGCGACAGGAGAGAAGACCCTGCAGTCCACGCAGTCGTGTTGATCCTGTCGAGAACTTGATGAGCTTGAGGTGTCTCGGGGGCAGTGTTCATGCGTTGCAACATACCCGCAGATGACCCAGTATCCTGCATAGCCCTGCCAGTCCCACGTCCGGCGATCGGGCGGGATGGGGATGAGATCTCGGTTGCACCAGAAGGTGTTGGTGTAATTGGCATTCTCGTCGACCGGGCATTCGAGTTTCTTGGCCCAGTAGGCCGCGCGGGCCTTTGTCTTCTCCGAGACCATTGTGACGAACGGCAAGATGCTCAGGGGAGGATCGTAATAAGGGGGGCGAGCTCAACTACCTGTGCCGCGTTCCTTACGAGAGTATCAGGGACCCGGAGAGTACTGCAGGTTGACATGGCCGGACATGCAGTTCTTAATATGCGCTCCGTTGCCTCCGTCCGCGTCCCCCCAACCCCGATGAGGTAGGAATCCGTACCCTTGGATGAGAGATCGGCAGTGAGCCTCCCAAGCTACCCAAGCCTCCCAAGGGACCCCCGGTGGTTAGTACCGAAAGATGAAGCTGGGCCAATGGCAGCAGGATGCTCGCGTGGCTCGCCAGGGAGCACAGCAGATAACGAGTCTCCACCTGCGGGCCTATTCTCCACTGATCGGGACCGTCCGACGACTCGATCGGCGTAGTCTTCGGTGGGGGTGAGACGCGGTTGTCCGACGCCTCGAGCGAGGCAAACGAGCCCCGCACGACCATCGTCCCAACTGATAACGGCCTGTGGGGAGATTGATAATGCTAATAGCGTCGTACGCTTTGATAAACCCTCGGGGTGCCCTCTTGATACTCCCCGCGGGCAAACTAGGGCTGTATTTGTATTGTACGGTCTAACTGATCTGACGAGATGTCTGGCTCGAGCGCAATTCCGGTCATCGACTTCAGCGCGTGGCTCACGGGCACGCCGGAGGAGAAGCGCAAGGTCGCCCAGAAGCTGGCGGAGGCATGCCGTCGTGTTGGGTTCGTGTATGTCGTCAACCACGGCGTGGCTGATGAGCTCCTCGATGAGGCGTTTGGCTGGTCCAAGAAACTGTTCGACCTCCCTGAGGAGAAGAAGATGCTGGCTCCTCATCCGCCAGGTCAGTCGCTTGAATCAGACCGCGGTTTGGTGTTCACCCAGCTGATACAACAGCGCTGCTCAAGGCCCCAATGTGCATAGGGGCTACTCCTGGCCGGGCCTCGAGAAGGTATCCCAGTATGTGCACAAGGAAGGTGAAGACTCGGACGCCGAGGACGAGGAGCTGCGCAAAGTTCAGGATTTCAAGGTAAGCTGACCACCGACGCTTACAGCCCGGGGCTAGCCCTGACGACCAACCCCTGAGAACTAACATCAGCGAAGGAGAGCTACGAGATTGGCAGCGAGGACTGCGACAAGCAGCCCAATGTCTGGCTCCCCGACGATGTCCTGCCCGGCTTTCGGTCCTTCATGACCGGCTTCTACTGGGAATGCTTCAAGTCGGCGAGGGAGCTGCTCCGTGCAGTGGCTGTCGGCATCGGCCTGGAGGACGAGGACTACCTGCTGCGCTTCCACAGCGGCCACAACAACCAGCTGCGGTTGCTGCACTACCCGCCCGTGGAGACCGAGAAGCTGTCTAGCAACGCGCTAGCCCGCATGCCAGCGCACTCGGACTGGGGGTCCGTCACGATGCTGTTCCAGGATGACTGCGGCGGGCTGCAGGTCGAAGACCCAAACAGGCCGGGCACCTTTGTCGACGCCACGCCGATGAAGAGAGCGCTGGTGATGAATGTAGGAGACCTGCTGATGCGCTGGAGCAATGGTAAGCTTTCAGGAAGGAGGCTCTGTGAAAACGGTTCTTGAGATGCTGACCGTGACTTTTCTGCGTTAAGATTACCTCAAGTCCACGCTGCACAGAGTGACGTTGCCGCCTCTCCAGGAGACGCAGCCCGCTGGGGCCAAGGCCATGACGCGGGCTCGCTACTCGATCCCTTACTTCGTCAGCCCGGACCCCTCGGCCGTGATCGAGTGCCTGCCGGCGTGCGCCACTGAGAAGAACCCTGCCAAGTACCCGCCTGTTCTGCAGGAGGATTACAGGAGCATGAGGGCAAAGCTTCAGTATACGGACAAGACTAGTGCGCCGATTGCTGTGGCGTAAGGGGTACTCATGCGCGGCAGCACATCGTCGGTATCCGTGAACGAGTCGGATGGGTTTCTTCCGGGCCATTGCATTATCACGGGATAGAGGTACGATAGCTCGTCTTCTCTTGCCAGAGTCATGAGCGCTTTGCGCATCTCCCCACCGAGTCGGTCAGGGGCAACGATCATTGAGAGCAACATGAAGCTTTTATGTACGGTATCGGCGCCGAGGATGAAGCCCATTGCCATCAACGAACCAACCGAATCAGATTGCTCAGCGAACACAAGGAAACAGCCAGAGGGCTCAGCCCCATGCCATATGCAATAGCCTTAAATGCTTGAGAACATGCCCTCCCCCAAGTTGACCGCCAACAGAAACCGTCCGGATATCCCACTGTCATGATCTTGTCATTCCACATGCTCATATATGTGTTTTTCGTGTAAATGCATTCACAACGCCGATCATAATCGCAGCTCCTCAGCTTCTTAAGAGTGAAAGATCGCCCAGTCCGTTCCCGCAGTCTGGAAGGCATTGTCGCAACCGACCCTCCCTTCGGCGCCGATCAGCCCGCCACTCTGGAACATGTCAATGGCAGACGTGATGATGTCGGCTGCGTCGGTGTTGCCGAGATCCGTGCCGAAGAAGTTGGCAGTGTCGACGCCGAAGGTGCAGGTGCCGCAGGTGGCCAGCCGGTCGAAGCGCGGGTCGTCCCTATTCACGCTGTAGACGCCCTGCTTCCCGCGAATGAAGTCGCGCAGGCAGATGCAGTCGGCCACGGTCGGCGAGCCGCCGCTCGTCTTGTCGACGAAGGAGGATGCGCCGCACAGGTCGCGGTCCTCGCCGGAGGCAGTGAACTGGAAGCGCTTTCGGAGGCGGGCACCGGCACCGGAACCGTTGGCGGTGCTACTGGTCTGCTGCGCGGTGGCCTCCCCGCCGACTGAGCGGTGGAAATGTACGGTGCGGACCTCGCCAGCCGACGTGGTGAAAGCCTCGGAAGTTGTCTGTGCCTGTTCCGAGACGGCAGGGAGGGCGGAGCAGAGGACGCCTAGGGGGATGATGAGGAATGCGACTGCGGCGGTGAAGTGCATCTTGATGGGGTGGCCTTGTTGAAGTATACAGTGTCCGAGTGAAGAGATATGTATGATCGTCTGGAAGCAGACCCGTTATTGCTCATGAGCTGTTGAGATACTTGTGAAGAGTGATGAACACAACTCGGCCGTTGACGGGAGTTGTCTCCCCGTTATATAGGTTGGTCATTATCAACCTACCTAGGTAGACACATCTGAAGGAGCAGACTCGCGAGCGTCTTCACCGTCTCCGCCATCCAAGCTTCCTGAGGCTCGATTTCTGCCAGAATAGAACATGGCGATAAATTTAGTCGCGATATATTGCTGTGGAGTTAAGAAACGAGGGATCGGGTCTCTTGGTGAAAAGGCGCAGTGGACATCATTGGTTCTTCAGTTCCTGTGGGCACTAAGGGACGGGCCTCTTGGCGTCTTATTTTAGCGGACAAGCCACTCCTAGTCGCGCTAAACCCCCTGTAGCGCCGTCCAACGCCACCCATGAGTCAATTCTGAACCGCCGCAAATAGACGGCCTTGAATCCTTCGGCCGAAACGTGGCCGCCTACCGACGAATTTCATTCATTCACGGAACAACATGAGCTGCAGGAGTGAAGGGAGAGTCCTGTCTATTCTCGCTGTTCCGGAGTCGACAGCCAGGAGTTCCTGTGCGTCCCGGACGGAGTGACCCCCGGCAGCCCCATCGCTGCACGATGTCGGCTTCATAGCCACACCAGAAAGATTTCGCGGAGTAAACGCCGTTGACGGCTTTATTATCCGTACATATGCGGTGAACATAGCAGAGAGGCTCTCCATGGCGACACAGGCGCGTCTAACAAGCACTCGGAGCTGAACGTGGAATCTGCGGCATCATCAACAAGAGCTTGCAACGGCATCATACACCCCTCATCCAGCTCATTCAGACCCGGCCTTCCAGTACTGGCCTTCAGTAATGTGGAATGCAGCATCGTCCATTCTCGCGCCAAACAGCCAGCGCTTCGTACCCGGCCAAAAGTTCTCGTGCTCCCCAGGGATCTTCCCGTCGTCGTCCGCCTGGTTCATGTCGAACCATCCCACCCGCGTCCACCAAGACGTAGCAGCAAAGTCGGCCTTGGCAAAACGGTCGGTCCCAATCAGCTCGTTCGTAGTTCCCTGCGGAAGCGGGGGCTGAACAATGGTCGGCTTCATCCCGAGGAGACTCAATGCCGACGTCGTGGCCGGAAACGCAGGGGTGTAGGGGACCGGCTTGAACGTCACCTGGAAGAGATATCTGCTGCTGGGCTCTTTATCCACGCTTTCCGGCGGGACTCCATCGTCGAAGGGGTAGACTCGCAGCCTGATGGTATTGTTGGGCAAGTCCGTGAAGTCAAACCGGGCGAGGTGCTTCGGGATATTCCAATCTGGACGTGTAACAGCATCAGCAAGACTTTTCGACGCCTGAGTAAGGCATTAACGCATACTCAGTCGCCCATTCCAGACGGTATCCCTCTGGGACACGTAGATGCGCGTGATGCGGAGCGACTGGCCATCTGCTTGGCCTTCTCCGCCGGGATATGCGAATGGCCCGGGGAGGATTGCCAGCTCGTCGTAAGGGCCGACAGGCGTCTCCGAGTAGCGAACGATCAGTATCTGACCGAGGCCTCCCACGGGCCGGCCAGACTGGGGCTTCGCGAAGGAGGAACTGCCCTCTAAAGGGGGATAGGCGAAGGCAGGGAAATTGTCTGCCTGGGCAGGATCGACATATAGTGGAATTGCGTAGATCTGGGCCTTGCAGTCCCAGGCTCCGGGGGCCTTCTTCAGTCCTTCGCCGCTCATGACGAGAGATGGGTTGGCGACATGCGAGATGCGAGATGGCAGAGAGGGGCAAGACACCGGAGGGGAAATGTCAGGAGATGATAAAGGCGTCTGTGGAGATTAGTCTGGGACTAAGTACGGCTGTTCCCGCTGGCCTAGCCACCTACTATGTAGGTAGGCTTGCCTCGGTAGCTGGTTCGCCAGTAGATACGAAAAGCCACCAGGGATTGAACCCGCTATGTATACCTCTTTTCGCCGTTGACCCTTCACGTACACCTGAGGTCCTCGGAGAACCCTAATTGGCCAAGCGTACGGACAGCTTCCGTTCGAGCGGCATTCCTCCGGTCTCTTATTCTACACCGAAAGATAACAGCCATGCTAGTCGTCTGTGCCTAAGCAGGAGGACAAAGGTGCCGAATTGGTGATCAACCCGCTGATGAGACCCTTGTCGCAGTCAGAGTGGCACGTTTCTTGCACAAGCCCTATCACCGATTTCATCACCGCACGAGGGGGCAGGTTCCGAAGAGCGACATATCTCCAGAGAGGGACATGCTCCCAAATTCTCCATAGAGAAGCATACTCTCGCAATGGCGTCATAAAAGCAATCAAGACACGGAAGTGCAATCAACTGCAGAGGAAACGTCAAATGGCCGTACTTTTCAATATGCTTCAACAGTCCACTGCCGTCAGGAATTGTGCCGTCGAGATACGCCACTTGGTTCAGTTGGGAGGACGGAGACACTCAATTGTCTGCCTCATGGCTATGAAATTTTGCAGAAAGACTGATGCGGCCAAGAGGTCAGTTCAACCCCTAAGGGACTGAGGGGATCAAGGCGGCTCGGCTCACCTGGAAACAGTTCAGGCTGGTAGCAGCCATAACTCATAGCAGAGCGAGCGAGCTCCGAGGTGAAGAACGGCTTCTCCCGCGGCGTGCTAGCCGCCAAGGCCATTGCGACGCTGCCTTGCTGTTAGAGAGATGGCGGCGGATAAGATACAACTGGACAGCTTACATCCAAAGATAGATATAGGGCATGCCAGCCCAGGGTTTGAGACCAGAGAACCGCAGGAGATCGTGCAACATTCGCATGTCTCGCTCATTCTTGGCGTCCGAGAAACTGCGCGTGGCTGACACCGTCCGAAGAAATATACGAGCGGCCAGACAGCTCGTCTGCAAGAGGATGCTCGATTTCTTGGTGGGGTAGAGCAGTGCGTCGGCGTGCTCGTCCAGTTCGAGCCGCGCAAGCTGGTCCGCACTCTTCTCTGTGAGAAGGACCGAGAGGTCTTCAGCTCTTGCGTGGTCATGTACCATGCTTGTCGTCTCGTGCATCTCGCGGAATAGCTCTGAGAGTCTGTTGGCGTCTCTCTCCTCCAAACCCAGAAACATGTGGAGCTCTGAGAAGTCTTCGTCGTCGACGATAAGGAGAGGAGAGCTGGCAAAATAGTTCCCCTCTCTTGTGGATGGCCGAAGCCGTGAGATCGGAGTATGGGTCGTCATGAAGGCCAAAGACACATTGAAGGACACCGCACGCAAGAGGTCAATCCTATCGGTCTCGTTAGAACCTACAGCAGGACGTAGCAGTAGAATGCGGCTTGTAGGCTCACAGGATCACTATGTGCTGTGCGACTCTTGGTCTCACGTTTCGGATACCGCCGTGGTGCTGGATTACCTTAAGTAGTGCCATCATATGCGTTGTGGCTGCCATGCCGCAGCGGATTGTCTGCCCAAGACCACATCAGCTACTGCGTTCAGGGGAAGGACGGACAGGACTGACCTCAAACAGGACCATGATCATAATCGGCACTACTGTCACGCAGATCGGATGCTTGTTGATGTCGCCGAGAAGCTTTCCCAGCTTCCGGACGCTCTTCATCTCGTAGAAGGGATACTCCATACGTGCCTGGCCCTTCGACGCGTCCAGCGTCACGGTGGCCACCAGCCAGCCGACAAAGATGCAGAGTCCATAGGTCGGATCGGGCCGGTAGAACTTAGGCTTTCGGTACCCAACCAGCGAGAAGCCATCGTCGACGAAAGCGTCAACTACCAGGGGTTAATCGCAAACGGTGGTGGAGCTACGCGGGTATGCTTTAGAGAGCAGGTACACATACATTGCTGATGGCGCCTGATAAAGTCCTCGTAGATCTTAGCGCCAATATCTGGTCCGATGTGCGGATACTCTGGGGGCTGCTGGGCGGACGGGTACAGTGTCACTTGAAAATGCTTTTTCCGTGACTGAGGTCGCGGCTTCGGGGCGGATGTCTCGTCTTGTTGTTCATCTTGATCATCCCCTCGGAAGATGACAGACTCCCATCGTTGGGGATATTCGCCCTCTGGCATTTTGGGCTTCGTTTTGGCTACTAGATCCGAGCATTACCTTAATAAGGAATTCCGCTCTCGAGCCTGTCATCATTGACATACCCTTCGGAGCCCCCTTCCTCTGCTTGTCACGGACGCTGAACATGGCTTGCGAGCGGACAGCACCCTTCTGGGCCTTGTTGAGTTTTGGCCCGTCATAGTTGACGAAAACGAACGGATCTAGCAGCTGGTTCGGCTTGGCCATCATGGAATGGGTGTTTTGCCTAAAGTGGAAAATGGAGCTGGAGCCACGGAAACGAGGCAGGTCCGGCCACTGATTCCAGTGCGAGAAGTGACTGCCGCCTGGAGCTCTTTATCTGAGCTGACCAGATGCCATGAGCCAATCTCCTAGGCGAAGGTAGAGTGGCAGGCGTGACTGGCGCTCGAATCTTTAAACTCGACGAGGAAATAGGCGTCTGACATGATATGCCAGGATGTAAGATCAGCAAAGCTCACAATTGACTTGATCCACCCGCATTATCCATTTTGAGCATAGTTCGCTTTTCAGCTTCAAGGTCTGGAATCCGTCAGCTCGTGGCTCGAGAATCTGCAGACTTGATTGGGTACACAGTCGCGGCCCTACGTTGGGAGCAGTATGACAAGCTCGGCTGCCTGGGAAGTGCCTGGTTGCCACTTTAGGAAAAAGGTCACCCAATTATGGATAATACAGTGCTGTTCTTGTGAGCAGATGGCGTGCGGACAATGGTGAGGAATGAAGCCGGCGTCTTGCACACCTGACCTTAACCGGGGAGGCATATCGACCTGAAGTGGGCGATAAATCTAAACTGCGCGATGTCCGAGGGTTGAAGACCGACGAAGTAGGGTATCAACACTAGCGTGCGGGGTCATTTTGGAGAGTAACTAAGGCTATTCTATTGTTGCTCTACGTCCAGCACGATCTCTATTCGATGGGTGTCTGCTGCGTGGCTCAATTTTGTTTCCAATCCTCTACCAGAAGAGGTTCCCAAGAACGGACAAGTAGTCCTGCGAAACAAACGGGAACGCGCGACTTCCTCGAGGCAGAGCCCTGACAAGTAGGACTGTCACCCTGAGGTATCTCTTGCTTTCTCCGATGCGCCAACTCCCTCCGTGTCCGAGTCATCAGTCCCCTTCTTTCTTTCAACCTTGGCAAAGTCCAGCCTCTCCCATTTCATAGCCAGCCCGGTTAAGAGGCACAATGCTCCCACCGCCACAACGAGATAGAATATCCTCGAGATGACCTCTGTTACTGTCGACACGACTATTCCCACTATCTGCTCGTTATCTGCTGCGAGGACCGGCGACTTCACCCCTCCCAAGGCTTCGCGGATGTCCTGAGGCGTGAAGCCAAAGCCCCGAAGTCGGTCGCTGAGAAGGGAGAAGCCGAGATTCTGATAGAGACAGCTGGCCAGGGATAAGGCGATGGAGATACTCCCTAGCGACGCCATGTTGAAGAGGCCGGCGGAGTCGACCTTGTCTTCGGGGCTGTCAAGAGACGCATTGGCAACGCTGTATGAGTTGCTATATGTCAGGCCGATACCAAATCCGAGCAGTGCCTGGTAGCCTAGGACCTTGCTGGTAGGCGTCTCGGCGTCGATCTGGGTCATCAGGGCGCCGCCGGCGACCACGAGAGCTCCGGAGATGACGTAGTATGAGGCGTACAAGCGCACCTTGGCAAGTAGAACGCTGCTGATGATAGTTGAGCCAATGAAGACTCCGATGAATGGAAGGATGTGCACGGCCGAGCTGATTGGCGATGTTCCGCGTGCGAAGGCGAAGAACAACGGCAGGTAGTAGAGCGTTACGGCGTATATCATGCCGGTCAACGCAGCGCCTAGACTTGCCAGGCCGGCCGTACGATGGGTGAGCACCCTGACTGGAAATATGCGCTGCTTCTGTGTCGTGAAAATGGCGAAGTACTGCTGAAGAATATACACGACGATTGTGATCCCTGTTACCACCCAAAGAGCAATAGTCGACCCCGACTTCCACTTCCATTGAGAGCCGGAAAGATTGAGGGCGGCATTAAGCAGTAGAGTAACCGCAATGTGCAAGGTGGCCCCGATCCAGTCTATGTCAGTCAGCTTTGCGGACAGTTTTGTCCCTTTCCGGATCGTGTAAGTGGGCCAAGCAATCGCAGCGAGGGCGGTCAGTGCGCCTAGGAAGGGCAGGTTGATGTAGAAAGCCTAGAAACAGTAGAGAATGAAAATGTCAGACACTTCGTGAGTCGCGGTCCTCGACTTCTTGTAACTAACCCAACGCCAAGTTAAGTGATGGTTGTTGGCAAATCCACCTCCAACAAGCGGACCTGCCACCAGGCCTATCGCCCAGGCGATGCCAATGATGCCAGCCAGCTTGCTTGCCTGGCGGGCATCACAAAACAGAGCGACGAAGGTTAGATTGCTGGAAGATGGTGATTCATGTTAGTCTCAGACCGATGTCATATCCATGTCCATATCCGACAAAGAGCTTACAGTTGATAGACGCAGTTGTTCCCCAATCCTGTCAAGGCTCGACCAACAATCACGGCGTGGATATTAGTGGCCGACCCCGAAACCGCGCAAGAGACGAGGAAGATGACGTAGAAGATGACAATCAGAACTCGCATATCGAATATCTCGATGAGTCGGCGGATTAGGGGAGTGAGCGCCATGCACGCCATCGAATACGTCAAAGCCACCCACGGAAGAAGTTCGATATGGCCGAAAGCCTCATAGATCGGGGCTTGGATGTTCGCGACGTTGCTGACATCATAACCTGCCATCGGAATATGAATTAGTGAGCCGCCATGGTTGGACAAGGAGTGAAAGAGATGGGAATGATGGTGCGAACCATTCATAATCATCGAGAAGCAGAAGACCACCAGGACGACTACCCATCGCCAGCGCGGTATGGTGTCTCGAAGGTGAGGTTGCGCATTTTTATCAGCCACTTCGGTCGCCGAATCACTCTCAGGTTGGTTTCCCAAAGCCCGATCCGGTTTTGCTTCGCCGAGGAGCTGCTGTTGAGTGGCCATTATTGGAGATTTGAACGTCTGTTCTTGACCTAAATCACTACGTCTGCGGGATTATCGAGGTTGGAATGGGAGGTAGTGCACGCATGTTAAGAAGTGCACCTCTGAGTCGCCGATAGAAAGGATATATATTGAGGAATGGGTCAACCGTAAGCCCGCGATTCCCAAGTCCTCTCCCCAAGGATATCAGGAGTAATCGGTTCGGCCTAAAGAATACAGCGGCCAGAAGACGGGCACTTTTTGCGCCGTCTTGCACCCAACTCAAAGGTGCCATAGCAGAGGCGCGGAACCGTGGGCCGCGTAGTATGGCTCCTTCAGGCTTTCGCACTTACCGATTCGGCAAATGTTTGTGGATCCGATCAGCCGTAAGATAGTGAGGCTGGTCCTACACCCGTGCAGAGATCACGGCAACCACCAGGTCATGTCAGATTTTAGCAGTGCATTTAACACCATACACCAATGATACCAGCTGAATGTTGATAGTTCTGGCCCGGATGGGCCGGACAGATAACAGCCGACTCCTGGGCGGCATGCGTTCTGCCGGCGTCAAAGTGACCGTCTAAGCAGCTCTGACTGTTGAAGGATTGCCTTGTTTTGGCGAAGCTGGCATTCCTTTGGTCGATACTATCGTCCCAGAACTGAAGAGTGTTCTGACATGCTGACCCCAAGTGATTATTCGATTGGCTACAAGTCCCTAGCCCAAGTGGCCAATCGAGGTGAAACTCATTCTGACCTCAAAACGAACCACATGGCTCTCTTGTTCCTGGCCTACGGATCAACTTGACATTTTTGCCTTAGATCCTGGCAAGTCCTGTGCAGCTTGATTCCTACTGGCGACATCAAGTCTCTGGAAGAGCATCTGCCGATTCGGTTTCGGCCCGACCGGCAGACCAACCCCGAACGTGGGCCAAGTCGGTCTCGTTCCGGACTTTGTGGAGCTACGACGCCCGGAGCGTCAAGTGTATCGAGAGATTGCCTTACGGCTGGTCATAGTTACAGCTAGTTGCAGTTGTTTCAGAGGCTGGAAAATCCCGATGGGGCGAGGCTCTTCCTACGTATGTCAGCGATAGAATGGACCTGTTTCTGGACTACAATAAAGAAAGTAAAGAGTGTGCGGTATCGCTAGAGAACCTACCTTACCTTATGGTGAAAGGGATTTGTCAGCGCAGGTTCCGCGGAACCACCTACACATCAAATCACTAATCATTCCACCTCATGGCTGCGTCTCCAGCCCACTTCACGTTTCCTCTTCCCAACTTACTGTAAGAGAGCTCAGAACATCACAAATGTGCATTTAGTCTTGGAAGATGGAGAAACAGAGAGGCCTCAGAAAGGTTCGCGCTCTGACCTGTACACATTGCCTCCATCTGGAGCCGCGCTAAGAAGATTCAGGCCTGCGACCTATGTTATAATAAGAGGATCAAATGCGACGGGCAGATGCCTCGCTGCTCACACTGCGTAGTGTATAACTCCGATTGTACGTACAAAGCAGCAAGCCGAAAGGCGGTCTCTCGGCGGCATGGGAGAGGTAAAGCGGAAGAAGACCTGCGGGCCCGCGTGGAGCACTTGGAGACCCATCTCAAGCAAGTCTCCGAGAAAGTGGTCATCCTAGAAAGACTTGTGAATCAGCTCCCGGTCGCCTCGGATAGCTCCTTCATGCCGCAAAGAGAAGCATTGGGCCCGGCTGCGAAGGCTTCCGCCGTCGATCACATGGACTTGCCTCCTTTACAGCAGATATTACCGGTCGTTGAGAGATATTTGGCGAGGTCGAATTCTGTTTTACCTCTTTTCCACCCGGGCGTGCTACTACGTACCGTCAAGAACTGGTATTGGCATCCTCTTCGGAGAGACCCGGCAGTGTGGGCGGCTATCAATATCGTCCTGGCGCTTGCGCTTCGGGACACCGACGTGGACGAGATGCGTCCGCAAAAAAGCGTATCTGAATACATCAGCAATGCGCAGTCAGTACTGACAGAGGTCATGATGCGTGATACTCGACTCATCAGTGTGCAAGTCCTTGTCGGACTAGCCATGCTGTTCCGGCCTTCACACGATCTGGGGCCGGCTACGATGCTCGTCGCCATTGCTCTGCGCCTGGCCCACAAGCTCGGTCTCCATACCAGGCAGAGTTCTAGGTCACTAGATGCTACTGAGGCTCTGCAGCGAGACCGCGTCTTCTGGATTGCCTACATATTCGACACAGACATCAGCATGCGAACCAGACAGCCTCCAGTCCAACGGGACAGCGACATCGATATCGACCTCCCGCCGGCTGAGCCGACTGACAACAAGACAGGATTCGTATCTGGCACAGATGGCCGCACTGCATTGAACTTGTTCCGAGCTCGGATACAACTGGCGCGGATTCAGGCGGAAATATACGATTCCCTGTATTCAGTTCCCGCACAAAATTTGAGCCCGTTTGCACGAAGCCAGAAGACCGCTCATACTCATCGTATGCTTGACGATTGGACTTTATGTTTACCTCCGAGTTTCAACGGCAGTACGCTAGCTCATTTTGGTGAGTCGGATCTGTCAAGATCCTTCTGCCTCCTGTATTCAACTCGATTGTTGTGCCGCAGCCTGATCTGTCAAACGGAGACGGATACATGGGCGTCTCATTGGATGGAGTGTATAAAGGAATATGGCAAGAGGGCAGCCGCGGGAAACGCGCCCTCGATAGCACCTCCCCCCCGCGCCTGGCAGATACTTGTGGACGAATCTCGGGAGTTTGTGAGTCTGTTTCTCAGCATCCCGCGCAAAGACGCGGCCTTCATATGGTACGTGAAAGCAGCTGCTCACATTGCCAGGGCTAGACATGACGGCTAACAAGCAGGGCTCTCGCAGGATGACGCTGTGTGCACACATCGCTGGTCTGTTCTGTCTAGCAGTCAACAGTCTGAACAATCCGAGCAGCGAGAACTTCGATGCCGATAGGGATTTGACAGAGATGGCTCTACTGTGGGTTGATGAGCTGGTGCGGCAGACGCGCGACGAGCGGCTGCAGGGGGTTCGAGATGCATGCGCGGATGTGATACTGCGTACTCGCACCATGCCTCAGCGAACGACGCAGGAGAAGTTGATGTGGCAGGACATTGTTTCAAACAACCGAGTTTCGACACCCATCAACTTGGAAAGTAACATTGGGCAGCCTCTCGACCAAACTGCACTTTTGGCCAGCTGTAGCCCCGGTTTAGGAGAAACTGGATATTTCCCATGGACGGGTAATTCGGTGGGCATCGGTGAGGAGGATGTAATGTTCTAAAGAACAAAGATTGAAAACTAGGAGGTACTCGTTCCGAGAGGATATCGAGTCATATCTGTCTCCGCAGGTGTGGCTGTCAGAAAAGCTAGTATGATCAAAGAATGACGCCTTCATAGCGCGTACGATTGTATAATCCTTCAATTTACTTCGCTTCGCTGAACTTCCGGGCGGTTCTGAAGGAAACCTGACAATAGATCCGCAGTCCCATCTACCCGTCTAGAGCGACTGCTTACGTATATTGTGATTCGGGGCAACTGTCTTGTGCCTAAATGAGATACTTCCGCGGAAGCTGGTCTAACATGGCAGCCCCTCGTGAGGTGCGTTCCGCAAAATCAGTGGTGTGAGGATTCCATAATCACCTCGACACAAGTGAGGCATATCGGTTTCGGTTCGTTTGGAAGCTGATGGGGATGACCCGTCGGCTCCCCAACATTATATATATCTGCGGGTTGCATAGAAGACAGTGAGGAACCCATCGAAGAATCGAATATAACCTTCAGCCTTGAGAATCAGTCATAACCACCCGTCAACCCTTCTCGAATCTACTTGTCAGTGGCTTGAGAGATTGCCGACATGATGGCAAAGCGAGACGTTCTTCTGCCTGAGTTGATACCCTTTACTAAGATCTGGCACACCAAGCCTTACCCGTTCATCTCTCCCACGCGGCCAGAACTATCAGCTGCCGGAAAGAATGTCGTTGTGACAGGCGGCGGCACAGGCATCGGCAAGGCCATCGCGGTGGCCTTCACCCAAGCGGGTGCGGCGTCCGTGGCAATTCTCGGGCGCCGCGTCGACCGTCTGCAGGCCGCCTCAGCCGAGATCAGGGCCTCTGGTCCCGCGACCCGCGTGCTTTACGAAGCCGCCGATCTCACTCAGCGCACGGCCGTTGACGGTGCCCTGCAGAGCGTGGTTCATCGAGTCGGCAAGATCGACATCTTCGTCTCGAACGCTGGGGTGCTGCCGGACATGGCGCCGAGCATCGGTTATAACCTCAGTGAATTCCGCCGCAGCTTCGAACTTAACGTGGTCAGCACTTTCAATGCTGTGCAAGGTTTCATACCTCTCGCTGCCCCAGACGCAATGCTCTTCAACATATCTTCAGCAGCGGCCCATTTTGCGCCGATACCTGGCGCGTTCGCGTACGCTGCAGGCAAGGCGGCCTCCCTCAAGATGCTCGACTACGTAGCGGCGGAGAATCCCGACCTTCATGTTGTTCACGTGCAGCCGGGAGCTGTCGCCACGGAGATGAATGCCGGCAGGGGCATCGAAACACTGGACCAACGTAGGTTATTCTCTGCCTCTGGACTTGCGCTCTTTGTAGGGCTTGCGTGACATTTGCCGGAGTTGCTGACTTAGGATCCAGCCGAGCTTCCTGGCTCTTTTCTTGTCTGGTTGGCGTCATCCGAGGCGAAATTCCTGAAGGGGAAGTTTGTCTGGGCGAACTGGGATGCGGAGGAGCTTATACAAAGGGCTGGCGAGATCGAAAACTCGCCACTTCTGCGAGTACTTTTGGAAGGAGTACCCATGTGAGACATTGATATTTAGATGCCGGGATGCAGAAATGGGCGAACCATTGAGGTGCTCTCGAAAAGCAACCGCAATACATTCCTGACCACAAGGTCCAAGTTCGCCTTGATCAAATGCTTAAAAAGCTGGCAGTGAATTGTCGTCTGAGCTATCGGCGAACGTCATGCGAGAAAACTCGCAGCATCGCCTCTAGCCTGGAGGGTTCTGTGCCTCCCCTATAACCACATCTTTCTATCTCGTTCATTACAGCCTCCAAAACCGTCTTTTCCCCTAGTTTATTATGCATGGACGTTCCGTGAGTTAGGAGCACTTGTACAATCCTAACAGAGCCCTGTGTGATGGCTGTAAGCAGAGCGAGACGTGGTCTTTCCTCGCCGTCGCTTTCCCAATCCCAGTATTCCATATTAGGATCAGCACCGGCTCGCAGAAGACTTTGAACGAGAGAATAATCTGATAGCTCCGTTGCTAACCCGAGTGCTGTCATTCCGTTCACCGCACGAATATTCAGGTCTGATTTGGTTCGTAGGAGCCAGCTCAAGACCTTCTCGTCTGGGCAGAATGTGTTTTCAGACGTCTTCTCCTGCTTGTCCTCCTCGCTCACCCACACGAAACCTTGGTCTGAGAAGGATGATGATGGGATCGGGTCGTCTGACGAAGACAGTCCCAGCCTCCTGTCTTCATGAATCGTCGGCCACCTGCAACACCGGAAGAATTCTCCAACCGAATTGCCTGAAGCAACCAGTTCCGCGATGATTAGATCAGTGTCCTTTTCAGACCGCATTGCAATACCCAAGGGCATCAGGGCCGGTGCGTTGGCCTCCTTGTTACCGTCAAATGCCAGATTGTAGGAAGCAAGTAAACGATAACCGTCTACCCAGTTGACTTCAATGACAGAAACCAGAGACCGTTTGTACAATGTTGAGTCAAACGTGTCCGCTCCAGCTTCTTAAAGACAGCGCAAGACGTCACCCTGAAACGTGTTGCTCTTCAACATTCTTTCGAGCGCCAATTGCAAGGCATTAACACTTTCTCCGAATTCATCTTTGCGGAGCGCGTGCGGCGACGCACCCAACATCAAGAGAGAGTCGATGCCTGCTGCGTCACGGAAGTCGACCTCGATATAACGGCAGAGAACGTCTCTAGACTTGGTCCGTTGCAGTTGAAGGGCAATAATTTTGATTTCGGAATTTCCCGCAGGTAGTTCGCAGGTAGTGAACAATCTCTAGACAGTCCCCATCCCGTGCTTCAGTCAGCAGGGCGTATAAAAGCCGGACATGGTCTCGAGCCATTGCCCACGAATGAGGCTTGCTAGAGCTCGG
The DNA here is from genome assembly GCA_030052745.1 of Pleurostoma richardsiae. Taxonomy (NCBI): domain Eukaryota; kingdom Fungi; phylum Ascomycota; class Sordariomycetes; order Calosphaeriales; family Pleurostomataceae; genus Pleurostoma; species Pleurostoma richardsiae. The sequence goes on from JANBVO010000051.1 coordinate 165,154, forward strand.
ACCTTCGTTCCAGGGGAAGGTGATATTGAGGGTCTCCTGGCGCAGTAGTCTTAGAAATACTCTATGTAACCTCATTTCATCCTTCGGGTCAAAGGACGGGCCGCTGGTATGGTCCAACCAGTACTTGCTTGCGTGGCCAAAGAACAACTGGCTTTCATCGTTCGAGTTTGCAGTTTCCCTGGCCTTGGAGAGGCTCTGAATGACCGCGGCCATGTCAAATTTCCGCGAGCCCGGCTGGCTCTGACTTCGCCTTTCCAAGACCATGGTGATAAAACAACCGGCGATGCTCTGCCGGTGAGCGTCGGCTTTGATGGTTTGCAGCGCGTCGTTGCTGATCACCAGCCTCCTTCGATGTGTCAGCTGCCTATCATGGAGCTCGAGGTTCAAGCATGTAACACAGATGAACCCCAGCAGAACGTCTGCTTGGTCCTGGTGGAATAAGAAGAGGTCGAAATGGAGTGACTTGGCCAGGAACTGAGAGGCGCTGACGCGATCCACCCCTCTCATTTCGTTCGGCTCGTCATCAGCGTAGAGAGTTGCGGGAAGCTCGTCAATCATCAAGTGCTGCTGTGCACTATGGTGAATGAAGTGGACCGTATTGTCTTCCTCGTCGATTTGGAGTAAGCCGCCGCCACACCTGTATATCATGGTCACCGCGTTGTCGGAGAGGGTAGAGGAATTCCAGAGCGGCAACCCCGGCTCAATGTTCAGAGCAACCCGCAGCTCATCCTTGGTGAGAGGGCGCTTTGCTACTGCAACCAGCGCGAAGATCCTACTGCCGTATTGGTTATGCTTGATCTGCCCCAGAGCCCTCTCGAAAGAATCGAATAAGTCACCGGGAAGCCGATCCAGCAGATGTGATAAGTCTCCTGGAAACGTCACCGCCTCCTCATATATAGTGACAGCGCGTCGACCTGCAGGACAACCCAGAGATACATCCCTTGTGCCCCGGCGACTAAGACGTCACGAACTAGATATCGCTGCTCCTCGTCGAGCTTTTGAGCTGGGCAGCGGCGTCCTAGTTCCGCGTTGATGTACGCCTCAATCTCCTCGTCTTTACTCACAGAGGACATCGAAATTTGACTTGTATTCGGCAACAGCCTCAAGACCATGGACCGTACAGGAGAGTCGTGTCGTGTCGAACAGTAGATATACAACTGGAAGTCGGCTTGTAAGGCCTGGAGGGATTGCAAGACACACTGGGCACTCTGAATATCTAGCTCGTCGAGAGCGTCCAAGATGACATAGTAATGGCGTTCCCTGGGAAAGTATTTCTGCATGTATTCGACGATAGATTCGGGGTCATCTGCCTCGTAGTCGACAAGGTATTTTCGGATCGCTGGATGGCTGGCGGAAACTCCGAGGGTCCTGAGGAACTGATGTGCGAGGCTCGGGAACAGCACATGGGGCTGTAGAGTCTTCTCATTTGAGAACTGGCAGAAGAAGGAAGCCACATCTGGATTGCCGGCCGCACTGGATCGTTTGTCTCCGACAATGTTGGCCATGGCGACCGTCTTTCCGCTGCCCAGTGAGCCATATACTAACAGAGTCGACGCAGTCAGACTGTCTCTACATAGTTTGTACCTTTCGTCGTCAAAGATCCACTTGACTATACCTTTTCTATGCTCTCGTCGCCAAATCCTCTCGAATTCATCCTGATGCGGGGAGAGCCGGTCTAGAACCTGTAAGCGCCGTTCCTCGGCCTCGTTTTTCCTGCACTCTGTCCAAACAGCTGTCCAAACAGCGAGATGACTGTTGATGGTGGCAATGGCTGTGCTTGCCTCGGCTTGGCTCTTGTTGGTGAGATACTGAATCTTCTCATTGATGAGTTTTGACCAAACCTCCAGCTGTGTTTCAAAGTCCTTGAACTCCTTTTCAAGCGTCAGGCCGGAGGCTAGCTGGGAGAGCAGGGACTTGCCCTCGAAAAGCACAATCCTCCTACAGAGGTTGACAATGACGATGAGATATTCGCACATATACCCCTTCAGCTCGATATTGGTTGGGAATAGCAATACTCGGTCTCGCTGTATTTCTAACGACTTGCCAAGCCGCATGAGCAATGATGAGACCTTGTCAGAGTAGAACAGATATCCTGTCGCGACCTGTTCGCCCTGCTTAGTTCAGGAGAACGCCACCAGAGACATCTCACACAGGGCCATCTTCAGTTACCTGCGAGGATAGCCTTACAGCAGCCCACACCCCACTTGCAATCAGGTTTTGAGAACCGCCCACGAGAAGATCGCCCACCCTTGTAAGGACCTGGACTTGGTCCAGAATCTTGATGAGCCTTGTGCCAAAGGGTTTCCAGGATCTTCGGTGAAGTCGCCATCCATCACGATTGCCTCTTCTGCCAGCCTAATCACATCATTCTCTGTTGGAGGAGAGTGAGTCTGCCAGGTTTTGAAAGAGGGACGGTATCTGTGGTCGAGCGCAGCCCCAAACTCCGATAGAGCCTGTGCCAATCTGATGTCGGACTTCAGCTCCGCAGAGTTGAGGAATATGAGAGACATCGTGGGAACGAAAGTCCTCTTAATTCCCAAGGCTATTTAGAGCTTTGCACCAGTCTCTTAGATATTTCTTACCACTCTATCACATAGAGCTGGCGAAGTAGTCTATTTAATCTGCTAAAATGATCCGGAGAATTGTGTCGCAAGGTTCGCCAGGCTCTCGACTTCAGTGCTCACAGCCTCATAATGATGGGAAATGATAGATATCCGCGTAAGCTGGGTTGGGCCCATGCCAAGAGGCAGACAGCCTGGCTTTGCAGACACCGCTGGTTCCCACCTACACTTGTCATCCTGCTGCAGAACAACTTGCACCGCCTTCAGGAGCTATGCCGAATCTGCAACTATGCCGATCTCTTCTCTTCTCTTCTCTTATCATACTGCGCAAGCCACCTAGCTATGTGGCGCGGCGACGCTGAAGGTCGTGATCCAATTATTTGAAACCCGATCAAGGACCTGAGGGGTTTGGTAATCCCGATACCAGCAAAAATAATATCGAATGTCTATCTCAAGTGAGTGTAAGAGTTACAGAACCACAAACAGTGCTACTATCTCAGATTTGGGACATTGGGAGGGTATTAAGTTCTGCACAGGGGCATGGGCCCGTCGTAGCATATTGGCCTAGAGTCTGCTCCGCCTCAACCTTAACTCCGTCAACCATCACCACCATTTCAGTCAATGGCGATATAGGTTTACCTATAGAGTCGGGAATGGATTTTGGTGGGCTCGTCTCCGGGCAAGTTGTTACGGTGGGATTTGCAGGCCAGAACTTAGCCTCACGTAACTTGACTGTTGCTCATCACATTGGTGTCGTCTTACATGTGCGAGAGAATCGTACTTTCACATTCCAAGGCTCCTTGAGAGTATTACATCCTTCTCTATGTTTCTTCCTGGAATTGTAACGCCGCACTCGCGCCCTGCGCGGGTCTTCTTCGACTACCTTCCCACTTACCCCTTGACGCAGCGTCCCTTCACATATACCCTTGCGATATTCCTGTCGTCGCCGCTCATGATGAACTTCTCGAAGATATCCACCGTCGTGTCAATGTCCTCCACCATTGTAATTACACCAGCATCCTTCCCTATAGTCCTGATCTCTAGGGCGTCGAATTCCTTGCCGACCGCGAACGTGCCGATCTTGTCCTCGAGGCAGCACACCCTCGCTCCACCGAGCGTCGCGAGGTAGAACATCTCATTGTGTGTCAGCGCCGGCTCTTTGCCCTCGGTCGCCCAAGCCTTAGCCTTGGACACCACAAATGCCTGCCTCATGGCATCGATAATCGACGAAGAGTACCCACCGCCGCTGTCAGTCCCCAGCCCGACCTTAATTCCCCTGCGGAGGTACTCCCGAACCGGTGCCGTGCCAAAATTGCCGCTCGTGGTATTGGAGACGGGACAGTGCGCGACACCGCAGTCGAGGGTCTTCAGACGACCCATCTCGTACTCGTTCATGTAGATGCAGTGGGCAAGGATAGACCGACGGTTAAGCAAGCCGAAGTGCTCATACAGGTCGGCCTCGTACTCGAACTCCGGAAACAGCGACTTTGTGATCTCCATCTCCTGCACTGTCTCGTTGAAGTGTGTCTGAATGGGGAGATCCGGGTTCTTCGCGGCAATCTTCCCCAGACCCGAGAGCACGTCGGCATCACATGCCACAGCAAAGCGGGGGGTAAGGATTGGCGTGACGAGTCTGGCGTCCGGGTCAACTTTGCGGGCATATGCGATGAAATCCTCAGTAACTCGGATAGATTCCTCCGCGCTGGCATCGCGGTAGTAGTCTGGGGCATTCCGGTTCATGTTGCATTTGCCCACGAATGCCCGCTGGCCCTTCTCCAGGCAAGTGTCAGCCAGGATCTTAGTTGCCTCGCCGTGTAGCGAGCCGTAGTATGAGGCCGTAGTGACCCCCTGTTTCAGGAACCCGTCAACGCATGCCGCGTACGTATTCCGTGCGTACTCTGGGTCCTCGAAACGTGCCTCGTGGGGAAATGTAGTCTTGTTGAGCCACTCCATGATCTCCTTGCCTCGACCAGTACCGCGCTGCGTCCACTGGGGTGCATGGTTGTGCGTGTCAATGAATCCGGGTATGAGGAATTGCCCCCTCTCCAGTATTCGAACCGACGTAGAGGATCTGCCTAGGCCGTTTTCCGACAGAAGCTCATCGATCCGGGACGCTGGCACGTTCTTATCAAGGAAGGCGATCCTCCCATCCTTGTTGACTACCAGGAAGCCCTTCTCAAGAATCTCAACATCCTGCGGGGTGACCGAATGGATGATGGTGCCGTAGACAGCAAGAGGGAGACTGGGGAGACTTGCATCCTCCGGGGCTGCTGGGCTTGTCCTATTGCGAGTCATCGTGTTGACAAGATAAGGCCGACGCATAGGCTTTCGTCAGCTGATACAGACGCAGCATTTGGCACCTCGGAGTGATGTAAACTAATTTAAGAGGACGGCACAGGACAGCACGTGCAGACAGACTGCGAGCAAGTTAGGCCGTTTCTTCCTTCCGGCAGAAACCAACGGATGGCGCCGTGAACCGCGTCCGGACCCGAAAATCAACTGCTATGGGCCGAAGTCGCAAGAATAAGGTGTACTTTTAGCTTCTGACGCTAGAATTCCCGCCATAATAGCCTACCGCCACATGCTTCCTTGGTGCTTCTGAAAAGCCCATTCGTATAGCTTATCAGCGGGTCTGAACTGCACCCTTGCGAGGCTGGTAGCTTGGTCTTCGACGAACATTTAGCTCCGCCGAGCTTCCGAATCCCCCGGGCTGGAAGGGTGGGGTGAAAGTGGTGGCTGGACTCTGGTGGCATGGTGCTGGGCCGGTTGACAGTAAGTAGTTGCTAGTGAGCGGAAGAGTCCTCCTGGATCACAGTGACTCGTCGGGGATAACCGTCAGAGGGTGCTGGAGGTCCTGACAACGGTCCTTGTGATGCTGTTCCTCATCCTCCCATTTCGGGCGACATTCAGAACTGCCGTCTTTCAACAAGTACCCAAGCCCCGTCTCTATTCGCCGCGTCCACGATGCGCTCGATTGTTGCGAGTGGCCAAGACTCCGTCCGGGACCGTGCATAGCCTTGATGAGCTGCAGCAATCGTTGAGTGCCATGAGTGGTACGGCCGGTCGAATGCCTGCGTGTCTGCGTTGAATGCGATGCGGCAGAGTGCTGGAGGCGGTATTGCCGTTGTGCTGGTCGTGGGAGCATGGGAATCCTGCAGATGACGGTCCGACATGTGACCAGTTTCTTTTTCATGAGGCGCTTCAAGCCTGATCTCCGTCAAGACAGCTAGGCGGAAGTCTTCGTCCCACCACGTATACTACCAGCGATTACCTCTTCTCTCTGGGCGTGACACGGATCGGCATGAGGACGAGGAGGGAGATGGTAGTGATGATGCACATCATCTCACCACGGTTCTGCGGAAGAACCAAGAGGACAGAATCCCCACTCTCGGTCCCGGGAGATTCTGAGTGGGAAGACAGACGGCAACTAGGAGATCCCTTGGTGCAAAGAGTCTCTTTTTTGGAAATGTTCGTAACCTCCATGTCTCACAGTAGAAGTTACGTATGCAACGAGGGAGTCTGCCTTGCTTAATCACGTAAAGAGAGCTCGAACAGAGCTGATCGGTGACACAAACGATTCCCCAGACCGGAAACATGAAGTTCTTAGCGAGTGAGCTACGGAGCGGCGGCCTAACAAAGAATGTAGTGACGAAATAGCCGTTGCGTCATCCAAGCCACGCTGACCGATCGTCTGAAGCGGAGCGCATCGTCATCGATCATTGATTGGGCGATGCCCACGGCCAACGTGAGCCACTTCGATCACCGTCGCCTCCCTGCTCAGCTACGAGGTCGAACCACTTTCGTCATCAGTTGGAGGAGGACCTCAGTTTCGTCGAGAGAGCTCGAGGTATATCTGAAAGGAGGGCCCCATGGCCGGGGAGTAGATCTGGCAGAGCATACTCGTCGCTTACAAGCAAGAACCATTTGCACTGTGCCCTTATTTTACCATTTTTGACACCTCAAGTTAGTCCCACCTTTCGCACAAAAAGTGAACATGAATTTCGGCACAAGAACCGATGATGCTCCAAACGAGCCTGGCTTAACGGAGGCCACCAACATTCCTGGTGCATACCCGACCGACGACGTGCCAGGTCAGTCAGCAGGGACCGCAAGTGCCTCCGAAGGCTGGGATCTGAACGGGACAGAGAAGGACTCCCATCGCAACAAGCTTCACAAGCGCAACGACCCGAGAGGCTGGGATTCCGAGAAGATACCTCGCGGCCATCAGCACATCGACTCCGGCATCGGACTCCCGGAGTCGGACATAGACCCAAATCCTCGGGGTAGTAATAACCAATCCGCTGGTGCCGGACTGGATGGTCCTAACTACACCACTAGCAAGCATGAGGACATGGTGCCTGGTACTGGGGAAGCGACAAGGCCTGGGGCTGTCCTCGGACCGTCACACCAAGAGACCGCGGGTGAGAAGACAAGGGATGACCGTCCCACCGCAGAGGGGGCAACGCAGACGTCAGGGGCTGCAACCTCCGGATCCCGGGATGAGGGGGACCTCGCCTCGTCCAAGAATCCTTACTGGGGTGATCTGCCCCGCGGTACTGGTGTCTATAATACGGTGATTGGACACGGCAGCCAGGAAGAAGATCAAGGGCGCCGTGAGGCACAGGCCAGGGGATCAGACGCTGTGTTTGCAAAGCCCAAGGAGCATACCAGCAACGCATCCGACTCAGCCGACCGGCGAGCATTTCCACTTGCAATAAACGACCACAGTGGCGAGGGAGAACTCCCACAGGCAGCGCCGGGCACTCAGGGACCGAGACACGACAGGCACCGAGGAGACATGAACGACGCGACTGCTGCAGCCGCTGCCGCGTATGCTGCCCATGCCACTACCTCTCTCCGGGACACGGAGCAGCAAGTCGGTAAAGAGCGCGAGACAGAGCCGCCAAAGGTGGAGAATGAGAGCAAACTGTATGCGCTATTCCACCGCGGTCAGGGCAGCAAAGAGGATAAAGCGGCGAAGAAGGAGAAGCCAAGAAAGGAGCACAGCAAGCAAGAGAAACAGGACACAGTTTTTGTACCTACCCGAGTAGAAGAAGATCAACACGATACGCCAAACCGCGCCTCGTCGCGTGTCGCCGACACGACGTCAAATCCGGCTCGGGGCCAAGAACGTGAGACCGCAGCGAAGGACTCTCATCTTGGGCCTAGCCTTGCTTCGGCAGCCGCAGGAGGTGCTGCAGGTTATGGAGCATCGAAGTTCATCGAGCAGGAGAAGAGCAAGCACGAGGAGCCACCTATGCCGACATACGACAAGCCAACAACAGTCAACCCGAGCCAGAGAACCTCAGCGCAGAGCCGGAGTATCGCGGGGAAGGATCACAATGCTGCGACCAAGGACACTCATTATGATGTTTTGCCATCGGGCACCCCTTCCGGCATCAAGCAGCAGAATGACGGTGACGCCGACGCAATGGCGCCATCCTTCACGCCAGTCGCACAAGGAGTCGCCGGACAGTCCATCCATGCCCAATCCGAACCAACCGCCCGTAAAACTCAATATGGCGTTTTGCCGACTGGCACATCCTCCGGGGCCAAAACGGACAGCAAAGACGTGACTAGCAAAACTGAGCGGCCGCCGACGGCTGCCAGGGAGCAAGCTGCCCAAGAGCGCGACATCCCAGAGCACTCTGCCACCAAGTCCCGGTCGTCTGCGACTCAGGCCGTCGCAGGTGGTGCCTCGGCAGTGGTTGGCGGTGCAGCACTCGCATCCGCATCGTCACCTACCTCTCCGCGAAAAGACGAGGACGTGCAACCATCGTCCACTGACAAGGGAGAGAAGCGCGCCTCGTCCTCTAGTCAGTATAAGTATCTTGCTTCTGGTACGCCGTCAGGTATGAACCCGAGTCGCGGCTGAGTAAGGGGAAGAAGGTGAAGTCGGAGTGGTTCACAAGGGCCAGAAGAGCAGAGAGGGTGTGTAATAACTCGCCAATTTTAGCAAATGGATTCAATGCTTGCCTTGTCTCGCCCAATTTCAGAAGTTTTCTTACTGATACCGTACACCTTTCATTCCGAATCATGTGCTGGATAACATAGCATTAAAATACTTACATAGTCAATACCTAACTCCCCCCACCCCCAGGGATCGTATTCTTCATATAGGAACGAAGGTAGTAACCCAAGTCTAGTGACTGACAAGACCGACGCTCAAGATACCCGGGATGTCCTAAACGACCTTCAGAAGCTGAGCGCACCTCATCGCCTATCATGCTTTGTCGGTATGTATCTGAACCTGATTGAATGGCTCTATTATGAGTCTAGAGGTGCTTTCAAATACTTTTGACATCATTTCACGCCTGCACGAAACGCAGAGGCTATGTTGATCCTGCATTGTTTCACGACTTCGTTGTCGTAAATGGCATAACCTGCAGCCGTTAACGTTAGGATCGGCGGAATTGATCGATTAGCGAATTAGTTTCTTCACTCACACTTCAAGTCCCTGTCGACTATTCTGATGAGTATGTCGTAGTTGACCTTGTAGTGGCGCTTGCCTTTTGTGCCAGGCTCCGGTTCTACGGGCTGTATCAAGCCCTGCTCGCGGAGGAAGGTGAAATCTACTACAATATCGCCAGCCACTTCGGCACCTGGAACGTACGGACTTAGTCTATGTTCCAAGCCTCATGAGAAGATTTGACTTAGCATACTCTTGTTCTCTTGGTCACTCTTCCGGTAGTGAAATTTCGTCGCCTCGTCTGATACGTAAAACACCTCTTTGCAGAGGAGGCGGGATGGTGGCCACGCTGCGATCGTGTGTGTGCAGCTGAAGCGCGGGGATTCCCAGACAGACCCGACTTCTTGACCCTTGAAATTATGTTAATCAATGCTTGAGGATGACCGAGGCTGCCTCTCTTTTGTGTTTTCTCTACCTTTATCAATTTCCAGTCAATTGTATCCTTGATATAACGCAGTCCGTCCTGGGGATCATTATACACAGGGCCTTTGTGCTCGGGGTACTCTCCGTATGGCTCGGTTCGGAGAATGCCATAGCTTGATCGAGCCTTTCTGCTGGGGCCATTCTCTTTGTTGAGCGCTCGCAAGACAGCCCCAGAAGCAACAGCGGTGGTACTGTGCATACGTTAGATGGTTGAGTTTCCATCGGCTGTGGGAGAGAAGCTGGACTGACGTGTCGGAGGGGCTAATCAATGAGATTCTGCAGTTGTTGTTCTCGGAGTAGTCTCGCAGCCGCCTTTCCAGGAACTTCTTGAGCGAAGGGGATGCAGCGAAGCCCCCAACGAGGATTACTTTCTGAACTCATATAATTAGTGTCGACTTGTCTTCGGTCTTTTGAGGAGTCCATTACATCAACTCGGACACCTTTCCGTCTGGCGCCGTCGATTTGCTCCTCCATGACCTTAGCAACGCCTCTAAGACAGTCCAAGAACATTTCCTTAATTTTAGACCTTAAGAATCGTTAGCTTGGCCTGCATCTGGTATGAAATGCACGTGGTGGTTACATAGGAATCCAGAAGGAACTACGCGAGATCCCTCTTTCGGGATTGTCTCGCAAGTAGGGTATCTGAACGCGCTTTCGGCCATTCGCAACAGTGTAATCGAAATTGCGCTTGATTTTGTACTCAAATTCTGCAATCATGTACTTTTCCACGATGCCGTCTAGGGTCTCAAGGCCCTGTTCGAGATACCTTTCTTCTTTAATCAGCTCTCGAAGATGTTTCCGGAAAGCCTCGTTAATGAAGCTAGACCCGTGGAGGCCCCCTGTCCCTTTTAGTATTGAAGGTATTATCGCGGTTTTGTTTTTGCGAGTGACTCACCACTAGGCTCGACCACTTCTTCAGAAAGTCTCAGTGGGGTGGTCTGAGTGACTGTAAAGGTGGTGGCATCGACGGTACCGCCACCTGAGGCAGGTTAGATAGAATAGTTCCCAGTCGATAGATATGTTAGTCACTTACCGGCATCAAGCAAGACAAACGTGTCACCAGGCTTTCGCGGGTGATTAGAGGTTATTGGCTCGTGAACTGACTGGGGAAAAGTCGATTTCGCTTTCTTCATAGGTACTCACAATAATTTCGCGGTTCAGCTCAAGAACATAGGCGGCAGCGGCTTCGGGCTCGGAGACCAGAAAAAGATTCTCGATGCTCTTATTCTGAATATCGACGCCTTGAATTCTAGCCCTGGACATGGCCTTAGCGACGGCCGCCTGCATTTCTCGGCAAGCTTTCGACGTCCATATCGCTGGGACGCATAAGACTATCTCTAGGCTGTGATTTCCATCGAAGCCTTCTTCCCCGAGTTCATCTTTGACATGGCGGAACAGACACGTCAGATAGTCGGCGATGATGTCCACGGCGGGAGGGGCCTTGATGATTCTCTTCTTGCACAGCGTCTTGATGGTCTCATTGAGATCTTCACGGATCTTGTCTGTTTTTGGACTGTTGTCAAGCAACAGCTTGAATCGTGCTAGTGGTCGATTATTTGCGTCAGAATGCAGCTCGGGATAACCCAAAGCTTCATGGACTCCGTACCCCCAGCGGAAGGAGACTGTGTCGTCCATCATTTCCGCATCGAACATGTCCTCATCTTCGTCCATGTCCTCGTGGTCATCAGACTGGATAGAAGTTCTCGCGTCCTGGACGTCATCGGAGGCGTCTTCATGGTTCCTCTCATCGTGGGATAGATCTTCCATTTCGCGGAAACGTCGATCCAGAGGATATAGGACCTCTGAAGGGACCTCCATCTTCATCCGGTCACCTCGATCCTTGTTCAAGTCACCCGGATAGTTCTGAATCGAGCGTACGCGATCTAAGCCGATCGTTTCAGGTTGCTCTCCCCTCTCCAGGATGATATATGAGACGGCCGAGTATGTTGTGCCAAAATCAACAGCCATAATGAACCGCCTAGTCGCTGGCGACCTGTTTTCGTCAGCTAGTAGCATATCCCCTGTGATGTCTTCATGCCCAGAGCCAGGGTTGCCTGGCGGTCGAGTACTAATAGTATTCGGGACGTCGGAATGACTCCGCTTCCTCAAGGTAGCCGTTGAAGCTCTGGAGTTCATCCTGAATATGTTCGACTGGAGGTGCTGTGGTAGTGTGTGAATGGAAAGCGAAGGACCAACAGTGCCTGCTTCCCTTTGGGCGGGACTTTGAAGTACTTATTCGCTTCACCCAGCCCCCCGCGTGTTACTAGTATAAACACCACCCCACCACCCTCTTGCTCAGATCATGGTCCTGGGCAGAGTGCGGTCCAATAATGCCGGTGAGCCTGAGCGGTAAACTGCGTTGTTTCCGCAAACGGGCCAATCATTGTTGTTCTTTTTGTCTGTTGGCTGCAGGTCCGCGACGTTTCGACCGGGGTGGACCCATCCATCACACGCTGCTGCCTTTTAGTCTAGGATTAGTTATGCTTCTCGAGGGACTACGATTGTCCCGCTTGTCACAATTCGGCTTTTGATTTGGCCTGGTGAAGAACTTTGGCCGATGAGACCTCAACAGCAGCCATGCCATCCAAGTCCAAGTCCAAGTCCAGGTCCCAGGGGGATGGCAAGGCGCAAGCTCGCCGTGTCTGGGATGACGATAGCACTGCGGAGCTTCTGGCTTGGCTTGATTACTGCCGTGAGAACAAGGTCGATTTTCGGCTGACGGCAACTGACCACCTGGGAGCCATAACGGGACGGAGCCTCGACTTTGACCAGATAAAAAGCAGACTGCGGCTGAAGTGGGAGCAATGGGGCTCCGACGCGTCCGGCTCAGTATTTCGAAACATCTTCGACAGAGGCACAGACTGCCTAACGAGGATTCCTCGCGAGGAGAAGGAACGGATCCGGAAAGCACGTAGTCGCCTTCGGAGTAGCACTGCTTCTACAGGCCGTTCACGCTCTCGTACTCTGGAGACTGTTCAGCAAGACCGCGAATCTCGCCGGACGCCGGCGTCCCCACTTACCGCTCTCACCACGACTCCGGAATTGGAGTCTTCACCAGGACTCAGTGATTCTCCGCTCAGCGCTCTCAGTGCGACACCAGAATTATGGGCCGAGACCGAGGCAGAACGTCGTGACTCTTTCCCGGCCTCTTTCACCCCTCTTGAAACCTTGTCTTCATCTGGTCCTGTCATGGAAGAAGCGATCGAGAGTGCGGCGTCACCGTCGTTTCCCAACTTAGTCCCATCGAATAGACCGGACGAGGCCAGTGCAGATACGAGAGACAGCCAAGATCATGATGAGAGGCTATCCCTTAGGGACCTGGAGAATGAGCTCAAGCATAAGACAAACCAACTCGCAGAGGCGGAAGTCGCACTTTCGACACACAGGAACCAACTGTTTGCTCTATACAACGAGCTTTCCGAAGTCCGAAAAGAATATATCCAGTTAGGTAACAGTGTTCGTGCCACAGAATCACAACAAGACCAGATGGCATTGCTCAGCATCCTGCAACGCGAAAATTCAAACCTCAAACAGAGACTCAGTAGCAGTAAAGCCTATCAAGACAACATGAGAGAGATCGAGGAAGGAATGCTAGGACCTACGGAAGGCGAAATCAGAGGCGAGATGATGACCATTGAAGACAACATCGACGATGCTGCGTCTTCGCTGAGAGGAGCATGTGCACCCTTTCGCGGCGAGAGGCCGAATTTCTCAGAGTGCTCTTGCACGTTCTTCAAAACTCTTACTATCAAGGTCGGGGGTTGGAACGATATCGACGAGTTCTGCACACACGTGTTGGATAACGAAATCCCCATACTCGAAGTTCTTCGGTCAATTGCAGCAGCTGGAATATGCACACTAGTCTTCGAGTCAACCTCTCTTGATTTCCAGCTGTCTGGATCGCCGCTATTAGACCAATACCGCAGACATTTACTTCTTCGAGGTCAGCACGTCCCTCAGAAGCTGATCTGATCACTATTATACCTCAGAATATTGACAGGTTGATAGACGGCCCCGCCTTACTTCGAGACCTCGATTTTGTCGCGCACAAATCCCTAATCTCCCACGCCAACTTCCTGAATCAAATTATCCCGGGTAAAGCCAAAGAGATAGGGAATCAAGTTGTGGAGGTATTGTTGCCGATTATCGACTCTTCTACTTCCCATTCTGGAACTGAGGCACCAGGCGTTTCTCCCGGCGCTGCTAAACCGCTCGATCCGGAGGATGACGGAGATGTCAGCCCCATCGAGGCATTCCAGGGTGCCATTGAGAACGCCCTCAAGCTGCGAGCCCAAATGGCCTTGAATGGTCTCAAGCAGTACGAATTCGTCTACATCCCCCCTGAAACTTACTTCAATCCCCAGACAATGAACCTAAACGGGCAAAACTACGACTCTGAAGCTCTAGTCAGTTTGAGTAGGTATCAGTTTCTCCGCCCTGCGCAGATGTCACAAAGAACCCCGAGTGGCCTCGGTCAGAAAGTGAAGCTGTGCCTCTTTCCGGCGCTGTACTCCCGCCGGCGGCCGCAGTTCGATCCAGCTAGGAGCACAGAGGTTGATATTGGTGAAATTTTGGTCCAAGTCCGTGTATTCACAGAAGGACGTCCGGATCAGGACAGTGAAGGTGACGACTTGAAGCTCGTTACCAAAGCAGTCGTTTTAGTTTAGCCAATAGATATACGGTGGTCTTTCTGACACAGAAGTCTTGATAAGAGGGCTTGCTCGTTAATTATCTGAATTCTAAAGTTCGAAAGCTGGATAATGGCGGTGGGGATACGGGAAAGCGTATAGATGGTCGAGGTCTTGCTACAGGTTATACTAACAGTGACAGTCGATGACTGAAGTCTTCAACGCAAGATAATACTTTCCTCTATTTTCTAGATGAGTTAGCGAATTTGAACAGTTCTAGGCAATCATAATACAGTTTACCAAGCCACCGTGCTGGGTCAGCGACAGTGGGTTCGAAATATGTTCGAGCTTCAACTAGAATGGAATAGCTAGCCTAGGTAAGAGACACGGCTAGTTAACAATACGGAGTGATGTACTGATGGCAAAGGTGCGTGCCAGGGATTGGCACTATGAAGTGATGAGGCCAGCAACAGTTGTGTTCGTGTCGAGGCACCTTCACCAGTCTGGAAATCAATCTCTCATCCATATCAATCAGCAGTAGGTATTCCACCGTTTCTTCCCCTTTCTTCGACCCCGCTCTTACCGAAGTCTAACGTCTTTGCAAGTGTGTGTTTATGCAAAGCTAATGTTATCCGATCACTGTGTTTCTTAAGAGCTCAGGCTATACTAGGTACGTTCGTCTAGGTTCCTCTGGCAACGGTAACAAGGCAATATTCAGGTACGTATGAATCCTGTAACCTACGCCGTTTCCATGGTATTTCTGATTATATCCTGGTATGCTAGTAGACTTCAGGAGCTGTGGATTAGGAGCTGTGAGAAGAATGGCGCCGGACAGCCTGTGAAGGGAATGAGATGTGATGTCGTGACCCTGACACCACCTCGTCCATATATGTAGCTTTCCTAGTCCATGCACGCAAGAGCTGGACCTACTCCCTACGGGTGTCTAGTTCCATGTGGGAAATCTATGCTGACGGCTGTGTCAACTTGGTCTGCAACGGACACACTAAAGAAGCTGAAGCTGTCTGACCCCTAGGGCTGGGGCAAGTATCAGATCCTAGTCAACCACCGCTTACAAAGGCCTTTCTAGACATCATCCATACGCATGCCTAACTTCATTACTTGATAGCTTCTTTCAAACTAGTACATTGACACCATCATATGTATCTAGCTTGCTATGGACTAAAGCTTTGTGGTGGCTTAAGCAGTAGTGACACCCACCCGGTCCGTGGATTTCTTCTCATCCTGCTCCATATCCTTCTCGATATCCGGGATGGCAGCGGCGTTAATAATGTTCGCCGGCTCCTCGCCGGGAAAGTACCCGTCATTCTTGGCCATGTGCTCGAAAGTACGCGACTCGTTCTTGTAACGCTCAGGATACACCTGGACGGGAAAGAAAGTCACGCAGGTGGCATAGACGACGGCGGCAGTGGTGAACGTCAGGAGCCACCCGAGCCTGTACATGTTTTTGGCCGCGAGGCTCACGAGCCCAGGAGCGAAGACACCGACCATGCCCGGGAGACCCATGACGGCGCCGCAGCACCAGGCAAAGATGCCGCGCCAGTTGGTTGCGAAGGTGAACCAATACAATGCGCCTGGTTCCCCGACATAGAGGGAAGGGACGTGCAGGTTGCCTCTCCTGGCGTAGCAGTAGTCGACAATCATGATCTGATGCAGTCAGAATTCCATCTGCACGGGATAAAGGTGCCGAACCGGACTTACAGCAGAGAGCGGAGCGAAGAAGATGGGAACTGCTCCCAAGAAGGAGACAAAATTCTGGGCCGACGCGAGGATCTTCCAGGGGACAATGGCGACACCGAGCACCGCGCATAGCACCTGGCCACGTCTGATAGTCATGTACCTAGGGATCAAGCCGGTAAGATCTGCACCGAAGGCGATTGTGTTGGTTCCAATGTTGGTGCCGACGGCCGAGAAGTAGAACATAAGCGACACGAGGAAGATGGCACATCTCGCGCCGGCGTTCCAGTGATGGTCCAGAATCGCGTCTAACAGATCCCAGACATTCCAGTAGGCCTTACCCCAGGCCGACTGGATCGAGGCGGTCGAGGCAAGGCCGAGGAAGAAGACCAGCACCTTGCAGGTGAACATTGCCAAGCCCTGAGACCACCCGGCGTCGGAGGGCTTGTGCGCGTACCGCGCCAGATCGGGCTGAGATACCACAAGGGAGGCAAGACTGCCCAGGATAGTGTTGATGCCGGCCATGATGGACCATCCGAGAGGAAGCTGCGCGCTACTCGTGACGAGCTTGTGGCTGTCGACGTGCGAGAAGCCCGCGCCCTGAGACACACACCAGCCGAAGAGTGCAAATGTACAGATAGGCATGAGGAAACCCTTAACCGTAAAGAACCATTGGATCTTGGTTGGGTGGACGAAGAACTGCAGCCAGATTTAGTTGACTTGTCGCAGAGGTTGAGGTGAGTCTCTTACCAGCGGGACCTGAATGATCCAGGCGATGAAGAAGCAGAGCAGTTGTTTCGAGGTCACGGAAGCGGACAGCGGGAGAGTGTTGGAGAAGTCCCTCCACGACTTTCCAAACATGCAGAGCAGGCATGTCGCGATCAAGTTACCTCCGGAATAAGTTTGGATTCCGAACCTTGAGCAGAACTGTGTCAGTCACAGAAACTCCTAGGTTGAGTGGTTCTCACACTCACCAACAGACGCCCGTCATTAAGCGAAGGACAACGAAAAAGTATGAGCCATACATGCCCATGACGGAGCGGAGGAAAACGGGGCTAGCAGAACGGCTGGTTAGTGATAATGCCACTGGATAAACTAGCAATTGTCATTCACTCACTATCCGATGTGATACTTCGCGGCCGGCCGGGCCAAACCCACCACGGCGAACGCAGCGATGAAGCTGCCGATGAAGCAGGAGGCCAAGGCATGTCGCCACGTCTAGTTCATTTCAAGTCAGCATTGAAGTCATCATAGCTCTGCCGTGAGACCTACCAATCCAACTGCAATCAGGGACGAGGCAACATTCCAACCCGAAGTTCCAAAGGCTAAGCCACCCCAGAAAAGGGGGAGGTGGTACCATCGCCAGGTCCGCTGCTCTGCACAAGCGAATCGTTAGCATGTCGAACGAGACGTTATGGGCTGCCGCTGTAGTGCCGTACCAGGACTCGTAGGCTGCAGATCGAAGTTGCTCCATCTTGTCGACTCGTGCTCGTGGTTCGGCTCGTCAGTCCTCAGCATCTCGACGAACGCCCGGCGAGACCGGAAAGGCCCAGAGACCTTCTCGACAAAAGCCATGTTGCGTACAATTTCGAGAGTCTTCGCGCAAACAGAGTCTCGGTCCGAGATCGAGCCAAGGTAGTCGACCGCGACATCGCGACCGCTTTATGTGATATCGCAGAGTAGACTTCCAGGAATGACAGTACGATAAGCTCGCAGCTCCTGACTGGTTTGACTTTCTAGCAGATCACCGGGAGGGAGGGACCTTGAAGACTTCCTAGCTGCAGCACCAGCCGTTCCCATGCTATTAGGTTCGCGCCACCTCGTGCTCGGGTACAATTGCTAAATGCCTATCTGCTAGTTCCTGTCTCGGTGCATCCGTCTAACGTCAAATGGTGCTGTAATCACAGCTCGTACAGCCTTGGGCGCGACAACACAAAGGTAGTGAGCCAGGCCTTGAATCCATCGCGCCGCCGGTGGAGTGTGAGTCTCGGCGGTTGTGGATCATGCCATCCGGCGAAATAGAGCCTAGCTCGCTGTCCGGTCCCAGCCGGGTTGCCCTGCTCCGCTGTGGATACTTAGTTATCATCCTCCGCAGTGGGACCAGTCCTTGCTATCACTAACCTCCTCCGAGAACACCGGCGGAGATCCGGATAAGGCAGGTTATGCGACTTAGCGGGATGAGGAGCACATAGATCAGATTCGAAGGACATGAGTTTCGACAGGCTGCGTACCGGACAGCCTGTAGAGACAGGAGCGAATGAGGTATACTGGACTTTGAAATTCGGACGACGCGGCGGTTTCCATGTGCTCACACGCGCTGGGAGACGTTGCATCGTTACCATGACAAGAGCCTGGACCACCCGCAGGCGGCGCCGGTTAATCGGAACGGTGGGCGTGTCAGCTTAGTAGTCATGGAGTGCCGGCTGATGTTCTTCCGCTGGATGTCATCGTTCTAGGATAGATTCTGGACGTTTACAAGACGGCTCACCAGTGCAGCAAGCCAAACTCCTTCGCCCTCTCGTAGTGGCCATGGACTTCGCCGTCTTGCGACGTGGAAGGGGCCGTTGAAGACAGCAGAGCCCCCGATGATCGGAATCCGGACCAGAGTATCGGATAGTCGCTTCCGGATAGTTTCTTGGCGACCAAGAAGCCCAGTAGGTTCACCCATCGATGACTCTAGTAGGTCCAGCGCAGCCGGGATCCGGGATAAGGTCGCGAACTAGTACACAAACTGGGGCTCCTTATGTGGGGGTTGGTGTGGAATAGATAGCCGCCTCGCTTATAAAGCTGGTCATCCGAGTTTGAATCTGGACTATCTCCGCTCCTCCACCACTTTTGATTCAAGCCTAGACGCGTCTTGACGGAACGGGTATAGTTTGACTGCAAGATCCTGCTGATCTGATGGCGACATTACTCCCTCGGGTTGGCGACCTTGAACTATAGTCGTGGTTGGGCATGTTAGCAAAAATAGCGACGCCCACGGCTCTATTCTTCGGCTATTGCCAAGATCCTATAGGTAGTGGGCAAGGTCGATGTGGCCCCCGGATTCCAACAAGGGGAATAGGTTCAGTGCTGCAAGGCTCGAGTCTGCCTCGGATCCCAGTCCACTGCCCAGGATTGAGAGGTCGGATGGCGGTCGTAAACTGTTGGAGAGCATAAGAAACTCGGGGCCAGACTCGCCGAACATGGGCGAGGCAAATCCAAATCCGTCACTCTCAAATGCGTGCTCTTGTGACTCCTTCCCCTTTTCTCCAGACACCATGCTCTCGAGGCTCGCATGCTTGTGGTTCGATCCTGGAGTCAGGATGGAAATTAGATCAGCATCGTGCGCGTCTTGTGGGATTAGCCCGAACAGCTGTGCAGAACTCTCGGTCCTCTCTTGTCTCTCGCGCGCCTCTCGTTTTTCCAGATGTTCTAAAGCTGTTTCTAAGAGTGACTTGGCGATTAGAGAGTACTGCACAGCATGGGCATCGGCAACTGCCAGGTGCTCAAGAGCAGATATTGACATGCGTGCGTGCTTTTCCAGAATGCGGCCGAATCCCCCCAAGAGGCCACCCCCAAGAGCAAGTGACGCTGCGAAAAGCCATGATCTGACAGCCATTAGAAGATTCTGAACCTAGCTAAGTGGGAATGTCTCAACTTACGCCAGGAGTGGCATAGGCCCCGATATGAGCCTTCCCTCGAGCAAACCGAGGATAGGGTCGACCATGAGACTGGCCGCGTCGATGCAGGCGTCCGCAAGTTTCGACTTGCCAGAAACTAGACTACCTCTACGGGCTGGTGGCGCGCTCTCCGATGAGAGTCTCCGGTGGAGCTCATACATCAGGAATGGTCTCGAAACTAGCATCACCGCGTAGTAATAGGAGGCGAGAACTTTGCAGGCGCCGCTGGCCTCTGGGCCAACCTTTCCAGCGTGTGCAGCGGACACGACATCTTTGAGCTGCTGGAGCCACCTCAGCGAGAACTCTCGGAGCTGGCGAGATATGCCCTCCGTCAGCTGCAGGGAGATCTTGCGCCTCGAGTAGATCTCCACCACTATGCCCTCGATGATGAGGAAGATCTGAACGGATGCGTTGAGAATGTCAAACAATTCATGGCCATCGCTGCCTATGTCTTTGTACGAGACGGTGCAGTCCACGTCGGACGTCGCCGGAGGCCGGCCCATTGAGGTACTAAGGAACAGGTCCACGATGCGGAGACTCTTCCAGAGCCTGTCCCGCTGCCTGTGAGTGGTCGGCCCAAAGCGTGAGTTCACTTCTGTCCGATGTACGCCGATCGAGTACGCAGCCCGCACCGCAAGCCCGAAGAACAGAAATGCACCGTTTATTTGACAGGAGCAGAGCATATACAGCGTCATCAGCACAAAGGCATGCACGGTGCTGACGCTGAGATCTCCGCTCAGTTGCGATAACGCTTTCTCTCGGGCGTAGTTGAAGTACGCTTGTGCCGCTGACTCGTCGCTCTCCTGGCAACCTATCGCAAGGACGAGGTAGTGCACGGCCGATGCACCATCGTCTGCTGCTCTTGCTTCCTGGGCTTGTTTCGCCCACAGCAGTATGTCTTCGGCGAGTTGCGTGTTATCAACAAACAAGTCGACTAACCCCTCGGCCACTGCCAGATACGCATCGACGGCTTGTGGGATCGTTGCGACCTGGATGTCGGGGGCTCCAGTAGCATAACTGCCCAGACTCGGATACCCATCTGAAGCATTTTCCAGCACGGAGTAGCGGCTCGTCTGCGGAGCAAAAGCTGTCTCGTCCACGCGGGAGCACACCAGCTGCCTGACCGTCTGGAAAAACGATAGCGGTGCGCAGTCTCCAATGAATATCAGCTTCCCTTGCGCGTCACGCAGCAGGCGAGCTTCCCGAGGAACCTCGGTCTCATCATGTTCCTCGTTTGATGCTGCGGCGTCACTGCTTCGTCGACCACTGGGGGCACCTCCTTGGCTCGCCCTGACGTGCGTGCCAGCCCGGAACGATAAGACCGCGGGGCTCCGCGACCCCCTGGCAATGGGAGCTGAAAGCGTCTCGTGACCCATCGGGGTTGAAGACCCGGTAGCGCTCGATCCATCCCTCCGTACCTGGTGAGGCCTGCGCCGCTGCTGGGGTGGGGAGTAATGGCATGTGCCGGGCCTCTGGCGCCTTACGCAGTAGCCACACGGCTTTTTCCCGTCACACTTCACTATTTGCGCATTAGATATCGCTGGTTGTCATCGACAGTGGCTCGTCGCTGCTGACCTTTGCGAGCCTTGCAACCATCGCAGGCGTTGGCGACGCGTGCCCGGATGTATCGTGACTCTTCCGAGAGCTCCATTGCTGCGGTTGATGGAGTAGTAAATGTGATCTTGGAGTCGGAAAACCTCCGCTCTAGCATCGGAGCGCGGCAGATAAGCCGTCATTATGGATACGGGTACAGTCGGATAAGCTACGGGGCGCCGGACGCTAGTACAGACACTTAACCTGCCTCCGTACTCGGCTCTGCTACCCGGATATCTCATACAACATGGGCCTGCTGTTCAATGGCTTCTTTGATCAATCTCTCCCTTGAGAGGTTGGACGTGAAGCAGACGAATATTCGCTTATCTTCAAGCGTGAACGACTCAGTCACAAACATGGAAGCTGAAGCTGGGAACATATTGTAAGCATGCGAGTCAAGCGGCATAGTTACAGCGCTTAAGGATAAGAGTCAGCTAAGGCGATATGCTACGTGAATCAAGTCGCGAATTTAGATCGCATAGTCGAATTCTCACCAGTTATGGCAGAATTGGCGTGGTCCCAGTGTCAAAGTGCATCAAGTATAAGAGATTTGAAACCCTAGTTGCTGGGATCGGGTCTGTGGCATCCGCGTAGTTGAGAGTCGCCTGTGCCCCCTGGATATACCTGTCGATTGTGGTTATGACTATAGAGAGTCCTTTCACTTCTTTCAGAGTGGTTCATGTTCCCTCATAAATTTGGCGTCTAAGCTGGCTCAGGAGCTCAATGAGCAGCTTTGATCCTATACAGTTAGTCCCGCATGTAGGGGCTGACAGTTGACGCCTATAGCCCAACTCCATGAGTCAAGAGTCTTGGAAATTAGATACATAGCTGTGTTCATCTAGGTTAAAGACTATAGTCAAAGCCGCTATGAAAAGTAAGATGCTTGAATACTCACTGTATTCTGAGATGACTGTGACGGAGGCTACCGAGTCGCTACTTATCGGCGCCAGCGACGACGGCGCGCTCCGGACTCCACACGACTCCTCCATATGCTAGAGCGACGACGAGAAATTGACTGAACTGAGCACATCACCGAATTGGCTGACGTCGCTCCTGGAGATTGAAAGCATCCCTACCCTCGTCGGATCTACGCTCTCGACCTCCTTTGTACAGCTTCCAACTTTCGCCATGGCATCGGTCAATGATAGCACAGGGTTCTTCCCTCCCCGCACAGAACCGACCCAAGAGCAAATTGATGCTGTGAGAGATCAATAATGGTTGCTGCGGACAGCGCACAAGATGGCATATCGCTGACTTCTGCCAGAATATGACCAAGGTGTTGGAAGTCCAGCACAACGCCCAGACGCTGCACGGCAAGCGGCCGTTCGCGGGCATCCTCGTCGGGCCCGACCACACCACCGTGCTGCTCATCCACCAGTCGGTCTCGCACGTCGACCACGCCGAGGCCTCGCTGGCGCGCCTGGCCTCCCTGCACTTCTCGCAGCCGTACCTGTGGACCTGCACCATGTACTCCACCTGGGAGCCCTGCGCCATGTGCACGGCGACCATCTACTGGGCCAACATCGGGCGCGTGATCTACGGCGCCTCCAACGACCAGCTGCTCGACCTGACCGGCAGGGGGAACAAGGAGAACATGACCATGTCGTGGACCTCCAGGGAGATCGTCAAAGGCGGGCAGAAGGAGATTGAGGTCGTGGGACCGCTGGAGGGTTGGGATAAGAAGGTCATGGAGGACGCTGACATCTACTGGAGCAAGACACGAAAGTAGAACTTATGGTAGTTTTATTACATAAGATGATCTCACATTTCTAACTCTACCTAGTTCCCCTCTTGCTGCATGTCTACTTGATGATTCTAAAGGTTCGAATATTCATGAACACACTTAGCATGTTACGCTTACGTAATCGAGTGCAGACCGCTTAGGACGGATTATGGAAAATTTTGTTGCGCCCCTGTAGCGGAGTGGTTACCGCGTGACTCTTATAGCTTCGGGAGACTGGAGGTATGTCAAGGTCGTCAGTTCGAACCTGACCAGGGGCAGCCCTTTTTGCTGATCTAATGTGGTATACGATTGACTTTATTATGGATAATGTGAACGTGGCTCATTTCCATTCCTTCCTTTTTCTGGCTTGCTAGTTTTCAAGGTGGATGGAGCGAGTAAGAATCCCGGCAAGGCCCAGGAGCAGTGATTGTCCCGGTGAGGGTGAGAAGGCTGGGTCTGCTTGACGTTCAATCGAATTCATATCCAGTCTGCTCCAGCCTATCCTACCACGGCAACCCCTGCAGCTGCCAGCCGGGTATTCCTGCCATGCTCCCGGCGTAGCCGAATTGAACAATTAAAGGTGTTATCTGTATGTACAGGAGAAATGGTATGTATAGAAAGCCTGCATGCCAGGCACAAGCAGGGACTCAACGCCGTCACCTTCCGCCCTCCCTTGATAGGTACTTGGGTCCCGATGGGACCCATGAGTGTATGTTCGTCGCGCCGTTACTCATGCTATCGGCGACCGATATATGTCACTTGCAGCTTATTCATTGATTGCGGCTCAGGCCTTGCCGGCGTCTCGGACCGCCCGCATCCAGCGGTCTTCCTCGCCCTGGCGGCCAAGCACCTTCTGCTTGCTGCTGCTGCCGCCGGCGTTGCCGCCAGGAGACGCGCTCTCCAAGACGGCTTTCACGTCCTCAACGCTCTTCGTGGCCAATAGAGCCATTTCTTTACCCAACAGAAGGGCAACGCCGGCTCTCACGAGGATCGAGTCACCCTCGAAGACATAGACATCCCAGAGACGAGCGGCCTCGTCTAGAGGAAGGTGACTCGTGAAAAGGGCGGTGAACACGTCACCTAGATAGAAATCCGGGTCATGATCCGGAAGAGCAAGCAGATGCTCGTGCAAGCTAGGGGACTTGTGCGACACGGTCTGGAACAACAGGTTATAGGCCGATGTCTTCGCCCCGGGATCAGCAGCATAGAAGCTGAGAGGTAGAGGGCGGTTGAGTATGTTGGCGAGGGCGATGAAAGCCGTCGATGGGCTGGGCAGATTCAGGAGCAGCAGAGCAGCGATGGTCTAGATGTTCAAGTTAGCAAAATCCGGCGCCAAGAGGTCGTCGGGGAATGATCTACTCACGTTGCACCCAGTCACGTATCCAATATCGCTGCGATACATGGAATACGCGGAGAGGATGTCCACCAAGCTCTGGTGCAGTGGCCCGCCAGCTTGGAATATCCGCAGGTCTTCCCAGGTGCGCTCCGCGACGTCTTTCCGGATCGCGGCAAACCACGCGGCGTGTCTCATATCCTCAGAGCTCCCGTTGCCGGCATGAGCTCGGGCACCGGCGTCGTTCGCCCTCCCCAGAGCGGCTTTGTACGACATCTCCGTCAAGCCGAGCTCGTTGCCAATGGCCCTGGTCCACACGGCGCCTCGGCTGCGCGGGGCAACGCCGCGCCACCACAGCTCACGCGTGCGCCGCTCCCGGACTGCGTCGTCCCACCGGGGGAGGATGCCATCTTCCCACATGTGCATGAGGTTGTCGGCAGTAGAGTCCCGGCACTCTGTCTTGACGCGCCGTGCCGCCTCTCGTCGCCGGTCTGCCTGGGCACTCTGTGCCATCATCTTCTGATACTCGCGCAGGTGCCGCCGCTCCTCGACGGGGTCTTTCGGCGGCAGCCAGGATGGACGCGTGCGGGAGAGAACGGCCTCCTTCTCCTTGGAGATGGGCAGGGGATCTATCATGATGTTCGTCCGGCGGAGTGGAGGCAGCTCGGCGATGGCAGACTTGTGCCGTGGTTTAGACTCGTAATGGTCCGCAGACCGCCGGGTGACCGGCATGGACCCAGTACTAGACCTCTGGGCGTTGTAATCAAGCTCGTCAGCATGTTCCTCGAGCTTCTCGGTCAGCTCCTTGACTTCTGCACTAAGGTCCGCTAAAGCCGCGGTCCAGCTCTTCGCCCGCGTCTTGATAGGGCTCGGTGCGCCGCTCGAGTCGCCATGCCGGAGATCGCCTATCGCGGTGTCTGACTTCCAGCTCGGCGACCGTAGAGATCCCTGCGCCGCTGCAACAGGCGGAGTCCCATTTCCGACGCTACGGACTCTTTCTTTGCGGTTCCGCTCGGGGGATGGTGTCTTGGAGCTGGGCTGGCTCTTGGCACGCTCCAGCGGAGGTCGAGGGGATATGGGTACGTTGTCGAGAACGAGGCCATCGGGGATATCGTCTCCGTCGTCCTCGTCGCACTCCTTTTCCAGCTCTAGGGCTGTCTTGCGTTCCCTAGTGTTGTGCGATTGCCAGCTGCTCCTGCGAGGCTTCATGAGCATGTTAGGGTCTCTCAGAGAAAGTGACATGCTCGGACTAGGGCTGCGGCGCCGATGACTCTGCGGAGCATGGCCCGACGGACGGCTGAGGCTGCGTGACTGGGTCGGGCGCGCGTATGCCTCGGACAGCAGCTGGTTGGTGCTCGTCGACCGGACATTGGCGTTTCGCACCTGCGTGTTCAAGTTCGGATAAGGCGGGCGGGTCAGGGAGGTCGAGGAGAGGTCGCGCGGCGGCCTGGTGTTGGAGATGTCTCGGGCACCGCGCATCCGAGGAAGAGAGAGGTTCTGGGCCGACGCTGCCCGGAGGTCGTGGGAATAGAGGGCGCTGTACGGATTCGGCGCAGCCTTGATCGTAGCGACTCTGTCGTGGGCAGCGTCATTGTCAAGCCCGATGTCCTCAAAATGGTTGATGTCGGCGAGGACGCTGTTGTCGTCAGAGCTCAGAGAGTGGAAAGAAGACGACTTGGACGATTTGGAGGTGGTCATGCCCGGCGGGGAGGATGGGCTGGGCATGATCACCTCTTCAACCACTCCCTCTGGCATCTTCATCTCCTCATCCTGCGGCGGCCTGTCCGTTGTCGATCAAGATCCTCGTCCGGAACGGTTCGGCGGCCAATTGGCCCTGCAGAGTGGATTGCTGACGGAGTCCGACGGACGACAACGGGCTTCCTTTTCTTCTCGAGGCGGCTGATCGCAGCGTCTATTCTGCGGTCGAGATCGCTTGATAAAGAACAATAGGGGCCCTGTTTGGCAGGGCTATTAATATATCGATGTAGCAATGAGGCGTGCTGGCGGTGAAGAGTCTCTAGTTTCGCTCGAGATGGGATGAAACGAAGCCCCTGCCGACCGGCTATCAGGGAAGCCAGGGGGGCCGAGACTACAACAGAGCCAAGGGAGGCGGTTGATGCACGAGGAGAAGCAGCAAGAAAACGAGTGTGTGAGGGGATTAAACTATGGAAGCGACGGTGAAGCCATGGGAAACGATCGGAATGGATGTCTAGAAGACAGAGACGAGACTGGGCGGCGGCGAGCTGGAGGCCTGGCCAGAGGAACAAATTGCAAGATCGAGGTGGAGGGGACCGGGGATGACGATCCCCTGGCCTGGAACTTGGCACCAAGAGGCACCGGCTAGCAAATTAGCAGTGCTCCATGGCCTTAATTATTCCAGGTTAAATTAGCATCAATTAGATAAGCAACGAACCACGGCCCCCCTGGCGGTCGATCAGACAGCCAGGCGTGCTTTATTTTCAGACATGCTCACTTGATTCAAGCTTGATTCTGATTCCGGGGGCTCCGGTAATAGCGATTACGTGCTACTGTGTAGCACTGCACCACACGCCAACACGTGTGACTGTAACAGTGCCACGGGCATATCCTGCGCGTCCACGGCTGGCTGCGTCAGATCCTGAACAGCATTCTCGCCATCAAGTTCAACATCATAGGCACGGGCCGCGGCAGCAAGGCGAAACGTCTGACTGCTCCTAGTCTCGGGCAAACATTCCGTGTGGGGGGAGCACAGTCAATGGTCATGCGATTCGGCACAGCTCTATGTGGTATAATACAGCATTCACTGCCTAGACAACAAAAGCCCCTCACTGCCTCTCACGCCTCCTCGGGGCCGCACGGATGATATCGTCTACTCTCAGGAGCAACTAGCAACCGTTAGCACCGTGTCCAGATCAAGGGAAAGATAATTGGGGGAAGAGAGAGGGGAAGCATACCTCCGCAGCCTCTGAAGCTGAAGACACAACCGCCTTCTTCAGCTTGTAGCTCTCGATGACACCAAGGTCCCGCATGTCGGCAATGCCTCCACCCGGGGTCGTAAGATCCAAGCCGTAGGTCGACATGCCGTCGTAGATGGCCTTCCGCAAACGGGCCACCAGATCGCTGGAATCGAGGCCAGCATTGTCCGCGAGGATGGTCGGCAATTGCCTGAGAGCCACCGCAAACGAAGCAACGGCCATCTGCTTCTTGCCCTCTACACGCGTAGCTGCGCCCTCCACAGCCTTTGCCATTAGCATCTCAGCGCATCCGCCGCCGAGCGTGGTCCTCGGCTCCTTGACAGTCTGCGACAGCACCGCAAGCGCGTCGTGCAAGCTCCTCTCCGCCTCGTCAAGCAGCTGCTCCGTCGCGCCTCGCAGCACGATAGTGCAGGCCTCACCAGCGGCCACACCAGAGAACTTGATCAGCGTGTCCTCACCAATGATTATCTCCTCAATCAGGTCACAATGCCCGAGCTTGACCTGGTCCGGGTGGTCAAAGGTCGAGGCGATCTCGCCGCCCGTCACTAAGGCCAGACGCTCGATGCCATCAAAGTCGGCGTGTTCAATAGACATGATGCCCGCGTCCGTGAACAGCTGCTCCGGCCAGTTGTAGATGAGTTGCCGATTGATGAAGCAGTTGATGCCGTGCGCCTTGATCTTATCGACCTTGGCCTTCATCTTCTCCTTTTCCGCCTTCTCCAGCTCGGCCAGCTTGCTCGTCGACGACACCTTCATACGGGCGCCGAATATCTTGACCTTGTCAGTGTCCATGGACGTATTGGCCACCAAGATCTTCGCGTTCTCCAGCCTCTTCGGCTGGTTAACCCCGATCTTCTTGTCCAGGATGAAACCTTCGTCCAGATACGACTCGCTAAGCTTGCCGCCAGCCTTCTTGATGATCTGGATGTGGCTTAGATCAGCAGATCCCTTCAGGCGCAGAACAGCATCGCATGCGAGTTCTGCAAAGTGGTTCCGGTCCTGTGCGAGGACCTTCGAGCTGAGAGTGGTCCTTGCGATGGCCAAGAGATCTTTCCTGAACGCGTCTGGGTTTTTACTGTGGTCCACGGCAGACTGTTCCAGCGCCCGGAGCGCGGCCGTGCTGGCTATCCTGTACCCTTCAATAATTGTCTGGGGGTGTATCTTCTTGTCCACGAGCTTCTCGGCCTCCCGCAACAGCTCGGCAGCTAGGACAGCTACTGAGGTAGTACCATCTCCGACCTCATCGTCCTGAACCTTGGAAATATTCACAAGCACCTTCGCCGCGGCGTTGTCTAGGGCAATCGACTTCAGGATCGTAGCGCCGTCGTTCGTTACCATGATCTCGCCCGTAGACCTGCAGTGACTGAGCGTCAGTATCCTTGCCAGCAAATGAATTCTTGGTGGCCAAATTAGACGGTATACATACGCGGACTGCAGGATCTTGTCCATGCCCTTGGGTCCCAAAGTGCTCTTCACGAGGTCTCCCACAGCTATGGCGCCAACGAAGGCCGTGAGGCGCGCATTTTCTCCCTTCTCTTCCGTCGTGCCCTCCTCGAAGATCTGGGTTGGGCTGAAGGATGCCTATAGACACACAGATTAGCTGCTGCATGGGGAAAGAGTAAGGCGAGGAAATCCCGCAGGGTGAATCGTCCATACCATGGCAGCGTGGTATAAATGAAGAAGAGCCTATCTGGCCAAATTGTCAGGAGTGTTCGCAGGCCGTGACGATGATGTGCGGGCTGGTGGCTGCTGTTCGGTGATGCTCCGTAAGCTCTTCAGGACGAGCAGAAGGTACCTGCCAGTACTTTTCTGCCGAATTTCACCGCTAAGGTCAAAAGAGGAAACCTGCATGGCGGGGCAACTTGGGCATATTACTTAAGCAATAACGGTGCGAAGTTATGGGTACAATAACGGAGCCGGGACTCCACACTCATTTTCAAGTAGAAAGGACTTGACGTTGGGATGAGGCACCCGCCGGAAGGGAACTTTTATAACCCGGCCCACACTTCGAACCCTCCGTCAAGCGAAAACCCCAAAGCGAAACTCCACCGCAAAAAGATTCGGACGCCTTGCCCTGCCCGTTATCGCGACCAGTCTGAAAGCTCCGCTCATACAGAAATTCAAACGGCAACTGCAGCTTCCACTAAGTTGAGAGAAGACAAATATTCAGCGAGAGAAGCCGAGCAGGAAGCTTCGGAGGCATAGAGTCGAGGCGGGGCAGCTTTAATAACCCCACAAAGAAACACTTCGACCGCCAACCCTCTCCCACCTGCCCAGCATGGCGCCTTCGTTCGATCATCTGCGCGAGGCGGATCTCGACGACGACGAGTTTGACGATGACGAAATCGATGTCTCAGACCTGCGCGAGAAATACGAGGTCCAGCTGGACCAGGGTTACGACACTTTCGTGGTCATCGACGGCCTGCCCGAAGTTACGGAGGATCAGAAGCCCAAGCTGATCAAGTTCCTGCTGAAGAAGCTCAACCAAGTTGGAAAGCCGCGTGAGGATTCGGTTTTCATGCCAATGGGAGACAATGGGAAGTCGCTGAGGTTGGTCCAGACGCGTTACCTCTCTTCAGACAGTAACGTCGCTAACCACATCCAGATTCGCGTTTGTCGAGTACTCGTCTCCAGGAGAAGCCGCTGCCGCCGTACGCCAGCTGGATATGGTTCCGCTAGACAAGAAGCACACCCTGCGCGTTAACAAGCTCACCGACATCGACCGATATGGCAGAGAAGGACGGATTGAGGAGGAGTTCGTTCCACCCAAGATCGAGCCGTTCACAGAGAAGGAGCACCTGAGATCCTTTATGGCGGACCCGACAGGCCGGGGCAGAGACCAGCTAGTTATGTATCGGGGCGACTCCGTGGGCGTATTCTGGAACAACGAGAGGGACCCGCCGGAGAACATTGTTGATCGCCAGCACTGGACCGACAGCTTCGTTCAGTGGTCTCCCTTGGGAACATACCTCACGTCGGTTCATGCCCAGGGTGTCCAGTTGTGGGGTGGCCCATCGTGGCTTAGGCAGAGACGATTTGCCCACCCCTTCGTCAACTTGGTTGCTTTCTCGCCGAACGAGAACTACCTGGTGACCTGGTCTGCCCGGCCCATCTCCATTCCCGATGAGGGTCACCCTCAGCTGTCTCTGGATGATGACGGCAAGAACTACGTCATTTGGGACATCGCAACAAACAAACCCATCCGATCCTTTGCAAATCTTGACGTGCCTGGCGGAGGCGAAGACCCAGCCGCGAAGCAGCGGAAGTTCCCTTGGCCGGCTTTCAAGTGGTCCGCCGACGAGAAATATGTCGCGCGCCTTACTCAGGGTTCTTCCATTTCTGTCTATGAGCTACCGCGGATGGTCCTCTTGGACAAGACCAGCATCAAGATCGAAGGTGTGATGGATTTCGACTGGGCACCCTCCACCCCCCATCGCGAGGGAGTCAAGACATACGAGCAGCTTTTCTGCTACTGGACGCCTGAGATCGGCAGCAACCCGGCCAAGGTCGGACTGATGAGCATTCCTTCTAAGGAGGTTGTTCGCACATTGAACCTGTTCAGCGTTTCGGATGCCAAGCTTCACTGGCAGTCGGACGCGTCGTACCTGTGCGTCAAGGTTGACCGGCACTCGAAGTCCAAGAAGTCACAAGCCACCACCCTGGAAATCTTCCGGATCAAGGAGAAGGGCGTTCCCGTGGAGGTCGTTGACACGATCAAGGACACTGTCATCAACTTCGCTTGGGAGCCGAAGGGTGACCGATTCGTCATCATAACCACCACCGAGCCTGTCGGCGCGACTGCGGTTCCCCCGAAGACGTCTGTTGCCTTCTTCTGTCCCGAGAAGGTCAAGGGTAACGCTGTCGGCAACTTCAAGCACCTGCGGACGCTAGAGAAGAAGAACAGCAATGCCATCTACTGGGCCCCGAAGGGCCGCTTCGTCGTCATCGCGACGGTTGCGAACCAGCAGAGCTCAGATCTGGACTTCTTTGACCTGGACTTTGAGGGCGAAAAGCCAGAGGCAGAGAAGGACCTCACGGCCAACCTGCAGCTGATGAACACAGCGGAGCATTACGGAGTTACTGATATTGAGTGGGATCCTTCTGGTCGTTACGTCGCGACGTGGGCATCGTCGTGGAAGCACCAGGTGAGTTACAGATGCACTGCAGCATAATATGGGCTGTGTCAAGGATGGTCGCTAACTCGAGTTCTAAACTAGATGGAGAATGGATACCATCTGTACGACTTCAGGGGCGAGCTACTGCGGGAGGAGCACATCGAGAAGTTCAAGCAGTGGCAGTGGCGTCCTCGCCCCCCTACCCTGCTTTCCAAGGAGGAGCAGAAGCAGATCCGGAAGAACCTGCGCGAGTACTCACGTCTCTTCGAGGAGGAGGATGCTCAGCGCATCACCGGCGCGAACCAGGAGGTCATTGACCGCCGCCGCCGCCTTCTCGAGGAGTGGCACGCGTGGCGGGAGTCTATCGAGGCTGAGGTTGCCGAGGAGCGCGCCGCCCTTGGCCTGACGGAAAACCCCGTGGAGGAGCGCATCAAGGCGAAGACCGCCGAGCTGGCCGAGGGTGAGGAGGAGAAGGTCATCGAGGAGATCGTCGAGGAAGTGCTGGAGGAGAGCGAGGAGATCATCAACTAGGCTGGACGTTCTGGACCGGGGATTCGATGGCAGATGTAAACGTTAGGCGTCGCTCATGGGCTCATGATATAATCATTGCTTTAGCTGCTCATAGACGGCCAGAGTAGGGTAGGCCTCTCGAAAAGTTCTCTGGACGATAGTACCGGCTGCGCACTGGAAGAGCAGCTAGACAGTTGACCATAGCAACGAGATATGTGCTATATTTGAAGAACGTCCCGCGTGTGTCCTATTAATGCTATGCCCATTTATGATGCTGAAGAAGGCGGAAGCAGAGCGGTTATTATGGTGCTGCACCTTCACGGGGTCGAGTCGGCCCCGCGACCCCGTTCCTTGCCCCTCCTCGAGCGGATGCCCCGGCTTCTTTCCGTCTGACAGGCTTGCTGACTGCGCTGTGTCCTCCTTCTCTCGATCATACTATATCTAACTATCGTGGGCTCCCACATCGAGAAGCCTCGAGGGCACTACTGTTCTTGCGCGAAGTGCAAGAGAACTAGGATGTATCCCGTTGATACCATCCGCGTCTAGTGAGAATAACCTCCTTCTCTGCAGTGTTGCTTCCGTGCAGGTTTGCTGTTCGCCATGCTTTTGCACCTCATTCAGCCCGGTGCTTCGTGGACTCCCTCACGACTCTCGAAACGCATCTGTGTTTAGCTTTTTCTCGGGGGCTTGAAGATGCAACATGCCTCACCACATCCTCCAGGTTGAGATGGCCCTGCATCAGAGAAGAGGCATGTTGCTCACTTCGGCGTTGCGGGACGTTATACCATTTGCTGAGCGGAATGATGAACTTGATTTTCTCTTCTTTCTATTGCCATCTATAGGTCATGATTTGAGTCTACTTCGTTACATCTTGTCTAGGTATGCTCCAGGCGTGGATCGTTGACATCGACGGCCCCCTCCCCCGCGTCCTCTTTGGCTTCCTCTTATTCCCCTTCAGTGTGTGACAGAACTTTTGAGAGCAAACAAGAGACCGCGAGAGTGCTCGGGGGTACGCCTCTGATCTCCCCACCTTGGACTCGCCCCCCTGCTGGATATATACAATGCGGCACACCTGCGACCGAGAAGCGCACGATGACTACTCGTCAGCCCCGACGACGACGCTGCTCCGGCCGGTCTTTGCGGTAGCCGGGGGGGCCAGCTTCGCGGGCTTAGTGCCGAGGCCGTTGCGGTTGCGGAAGAACAGGACGCCCTTGCCATTGCCGATGGCACCCTCACTGGGCTCGACCCACTGGCACATGCGGGCGCTCTTGTACAGGGCCTTAATGAAGCCGATGGGGCCCTCGGCGACGTCGGCGCGGTAGTGCTTGCCCATGACGGGCTTGATGGCGTCGCTAGCCTCGTCGGCGTGGTAGAAGGGGATGGTGCTAACATAGTGGTGCAGCACGTGCGTCTCGATGATGCCGTGGAACAGGTGCCGGCCGATGAAGCCGAACTCACGGTCGATGGTCGCGGCGGCGCCGCGGACGAAATTCCACTCGTCGGCAGTGTAGTGGGGGAGGGTCGGATCGGTGTGCTGAAGGAAGGTGATGGCCACTGTTGTCGCAGCCCAGAGTCAGCAAGAGTACAACCTGCGAGCGAGCAGAGAAGGGAAGAATCGCTGTCAGCGACGGAAGAAAGACTAACCCAGCCAGTGGTTGACCCAGAGATACGGCAGGAAGTACCACACTGCCATGTTCGCCCAGCCAAAAGTGCGGCCGAGGTAGACGATCGCAGAGATGGCCAGCACGAGACCAATATCGCTGAACACAATCAGCTTCGCCTCCCTGTTGTCGCAGATCGGGCTCCGGGGGTCGAAGTGGTTGACTCCTCCACCAAAACCGTTCCTCTTGCCCTTGCCGCGGCCCTCGCGCTGCTTCTCGTGGTTGTTATGGCCGGTGACGTTGGTCAGCAGGTAGTTGGGCCAGCCAATGAGCTGCTGCCCGATGAGCATCACCAGGGTATACACGGGGGTCTCTTCGGTCAGCTCGCTGAGCTCGTGAGCCAGCTTGCCGATCCGGCTGGCGTGCTGCTCGCGAGTGCGCGGCACGAAGACCATGTCGCGCTCCATGTTGCCGGTGGCCTTGTGGTGCCTGCTGTGAGACATCTGCCAGCTGAAGTACGGGACGAGCAGAGCGGAGTGCACAATCCAGCCAACAATGTCGTTGAATGTCTTAGACGGGGAGAAGGCGCCGTGGCCGGCCTCGTGAGCCAGCACCCAGAGGCCGGTGCCGAAGAGACCCTGGAGGAAGGTGTAGAAGCCCCACAGGACGACGCGCAGAGGCAGAGAAGGAATCGTCTCGGGGGTGACAAAGTTGTGGAACAGGTAGAAGGTGACAGCGATGTAGGCGGCGTCCCGGAAGACGTACGCCAGGCCCCGGAGGCCGGAGCGCTCAAAACAGTGCTTGGGTATGGCATCGCGGATGTCCTTGATGGTGAAATCAGGGACCTCGAACTCGTTGCCGTATGTGTCGATCAGCTTCCCATAGGTGGCCTTGTCCCCTGTGGCGTCGATGGAGGACATGGATGAAAGCGACGTCGAAGAAGCCGAGGCACGGGGCGAGTCGGCAGGCGAGGGTACAGTGGTCGACGGCACAGATACGTCTGAGTCGGTCGTCGCTGTGGTCATTGTCCGTCGCAGGACTGGGTTCCGAGTGCCCTGGAGGCCACTAGCGGTCGCGTTGGAAGCCATCTTGACACAATAGTGGGACAAACTCTGAACTCTACTTTCTCCTCTACGGTCAGCGATGCGCCCTAAGAGAAGATATGCTGCCTCCGCTAGGCCCGGCAAGGCGCACTCACCCTCGGTGAAGCAGAGGAGACTGCGGGAGCTTGCCTGCTCTCAGCGTGTGAACTGAAGAGAGGAGCGGATGTGGGGGAGCCGCAGTTGGTCGGGGAGGTGACCAAGAGGGGGGGAGGAGACGAGGATGCTGGCGAGAGGTGTGGGCGAAGGCTGGAAAAAATGGCGGGAGAAGATGTATATATCTACTCTGCCCTACTCGGCAGAGAGAGAGAGATATGGGGCGGATATTGTGTGTAATAGCAAAAGCTAGACCGCCCGATGGATGGACGGGATGGATGGGGTGATGGCCGGAAGAAATAGCAGAGTACCCTTATCCACCGAGTCCCAACCCAACCCCTGCGAAGTGCGAGGCAACGGCACCGGCAAGCGGTTCCAGAAGGCCCATTGCGTTCCCGTCTCCCCTTTTGCGGAGAAAGCAAGGTTGGCCTCTGGGCATGCGGAATTTGCGTCCAGTACCGAGTACACGCACCAACCTATCGTGGGTGTTCTTTTTGTGCTGCTTTGCTAACCGCCCGGGGCGAGTGGCGCACAGCTGACTTTGTTGCTTTGGCGGCGCAGAGTAACCTCGGGCAGCAGATTTTCACGTACGAGGTCCCCCATAACGAACGAACGGCCTTGTGCTGACGCAGCAGACCTGAACTGGCCTGCGCTCGGGATAGCTAATATGAGTACGGAGTATGTACTCTCCTTACAAGATCTACTACTTCTCGGTACGCAAGTGGCTGGCAACTGGTAGTGTGTACCAGCCAGCGGCCATCTCCTTGGGATGGCTGCGAGTCAAGAGGCTTTACTTTCAAGGACTTCCACGGGAGGAGGCGAGAGAAACTGAGACAGACGGGAGGCCCCCGGTTTTCAGCAAGCACTGCCATTCGCAGGTACGCTATCCACAGGTACACGCGTAGGAACTACGTACCGACCGACCAACCAGCCTTGCCGGCTGTCCCTCGGCTTTCGAGACCGCAGATGTTTTGCTCACCGCCCTCGCTCTCGCGCTCGATCTCGCCGGGCAACGACGGGCTGAGCAAAGACGTTGGGCGAGGTCGGCGGACAGGCTCGGCAGAGCGGTGGGAGAGACTGACGAGATCGACGAGGAGGGGGCGAAGAGGAGATGCTCCTCGACTCCTCAGCTCCTGTGCCACCACCTGCAGTGCTATCCACAGCCCAGACGCTTGGCTGCCCCGTTCCCTGGAAAAGAGAGATCACCATCCCTTGGAGATGAGGAGGCTCGCCCGTGTAAAGCAATTGTCGCATGTGTTGATTGGCCAATTGCGTCTCGGGTAGGGTCCATGACGACCATGGCACGGCTAGCGCGCGATCGGATGCTCCCAGCTGTCGTAGAAATCGTAGTAAGTTAGGTAGGTAGGTAGGGATGTTAGCAGTATGTACCTCCACGCCAGAGTAGCATTCGACATTTCCCGATCCCAGGAGAGATGGACATGGCATGTTGGGCTTTCTGGGACGAGGGGGAGGTACCTGTCACATGCAAATCCTCGGTCTCACACGAAGGAGCTGCTGATGAGCATGAGGGAGCCCAGAGGGAGCTCATACTGTAGAGGAAGGGGGAAAAAAAAACTTGGAGCTTGATGGAGCCTTATCTTATCGGCCGCGCTAATGCAAGGATCGTGGGGAGGGCAAGAACTGGGTCTCAAATCCCAACATCAAAGCAGGTACCTCCCAAGTCGCAGTCTCAGGCACCGGGTGTGCCGGCAGTTGTGGATCTCCAAAAGAGTACATGCCAGGTACAGATCCCCAATGCTACCCAGCAGTCCCCATCTCTGGTTCCTCTGGCGGCCCTGCGTTTCCATTCCATTTTAAGGTTCTAATAACGTGGGTCTTTTGCATGTGGGGGAAGTTGGCAGGAAGGAACCGGGACGACTTCTCGACTTGAGACATCGACATAGCAAAGAGGCAGTCGTCACTCGCACCCCTCACCTTTTCACATGTGCTCGAGGCCGTTCCTTGTGACTGAGAGACAGATCCTAGGCCTGCTATTTCGAAGTCAAACCGCCACAAGGAGGCAGCTCCACATGTGAAAGAGTTTCGATATGCGTTAGGTACCTTGTCTGGGTTTCAGGGACTCGTGGGGCACGGGCGCCACCCCTATTTTTTTTCTGTTGGGGTATGCGGGATGTTTAGCGGCTATTGACTTTTTCTTTTTTGTTGAGGCTCTAATCCGGGCCAACTCCAGAGGTACCGAGAAAGTCGCCCAAAAAGCATGTGCTCGGCTCCGGAACGGAACAACATCATTGGCCCTGCACCTCCGAAAAAGGAAACATCACCTGCAACCACAAGTACCCATACTAGGCCAGGGCTCGTACAACGCGCAGCAGCTCGGAGAGATGGAGACATGGAGAAGAGCAGAAATACTCAGACACCCCGCATTGAGCGGTCGGGCATCGTCAGATTCGATCCAGACATGATGCGATCCACGGGATGCGCCGTCTCCGTCTCGGAGGATCGAGGCGGATGACAAGGCATTTGCGCGGCACCAGCCGTCTGATCATGGAGACAACTCCCACTATACACGGCCCAACAAACGACCCACAGCCTGTCGAGAGTCACGATACCAAGCCACCCTCATGCCGGCGCCGACTTCTTCAGTGCCCCATTCGCCTGGTGTTGGGTCGGTACCCTTGACTTCCATGATGCTGTTGAAGCTGCGATGGAGAGAAGCTGTGCGTATCGTTCGACAACGGGCCTGGAAGAGACCATTTGACCACCCTGCCGATCTTGCCGTCACTGCTAGTACACCGCGGCGGTGTTGCGTTCGTGTTCAAGCTTGGCGCCGATGACGTGGCGGGGGAAGCAGGAATCCTGTTGCTGTGCCATCTCGCCTCCTGCCGCGACGATCTCCGAAGGTTGTGAGATCTCAACGACGATGTGAGCTCCTCTTTCGGAAACTGATGATATCCAGGGGTCTGGAAGCTGCTTCTCCTATCCGCGGCTTGCCTTCCCCTTGGAAGTTGATGTCCGGCAGCCTGGCGACTGTCGGGCCCGTCCGCCGCTCGTCTTTTTCGCGCAGCCGGAGAACTGTCGGCTTTGTAGTACCACTTGTGCTTTTGTGTACGGCCGCTGTGATTATATCGCTTTTCCACACTTGAGTTAGTAGCCCGGGTTGATGGGGTTGATTTGCCTCCAAGACCGACAGGACGCAGTCCACACGCCGCCTGGTCCTGCTCCCCGATGTCGCCGTCTATGGGCCGGCACTCCTCGGGCTGATGTGCGACGCTATATCCCGTGCCGTCACTGTCGGTGCTAATACTGTCCGCCCAAGGGCCGGGCCAACCTAGGGTGACCCGTTTCCGGAGTTCCTCCACAACGCCGTTTTTGGTCTTCTGTGTGACTTCGATAAGCATCTTGCGGAATGTGATGAGGGCACCGATGACCTCCTCAGCGGCCTTCCTCTCGTACACGGATGCGTCGAGGTCACAGAGGACTCTTTTATATCGCTCCCAGACGCCGAGAATGTACTGGATAAACTCGTCGTCCTCCCTCTCGAACCAGCTTTCAGAGTCGGGCGATACCCTCGCCGTGCTGGAGGAAGACGATTCTCTTGTCTCTCTCACGCAGCACCTCGGCCAGCCTGGCCAGCGGTCCCCTTCTCCAGTGGGCGGTCCGAGTACTGCTGTCCTTCCGCTGGCACTCTGCCCGAATAAGATCACGTAGCTGAATCCAGGTGATCGTCCTGTCGCCGAGCTCGGTTGGGCAGTCCACCATAACTGCCATCCAGAACGATTTCGTCTGTTCCTTGCCAAGAGTTGGGCAATCATCAAGAATATGTAGTTTATCAAGACAACTCTGGACGATGCGACCCAGGTCTGCCTCTGGTATCAGGGCGCTCTCGGCAGAATCACTCTCCATCTCATCCTATCTTGCTGATCAGACGGCGCGCCCATCACCTATTGAGCTAGACTGACACACCTTTTTGCTATTATTCCTATCCGGCTTGGCCAGTCGAGTGCCGCAGCTGGAATCCCACTGGGCATGCGCCGGAGGTGTTGGCGGTTTATGTCCCTCTTTATGACCGGGCTGTAGGCGGACCTTCAATTTTACATCAGGTGCGCCCTCATGCCATGGGTACCGCGTCAGTATTCCCATATCTCAACGGCTTGAAAGTGCGCCTGGACTTACCGGGATTAGGTCCCTAGAAACCTCAGAACCCCGATTCTTTGGGGGCTTTCTCTTGTCGCCAGGCATTTAGATACTCCTCCGTCAAAGGGATCGAGGACCACGCCAGGGCTGTCATCAGTGGTATACACCCACGACGAAGTTACAGCTATACTCGTGAAGCTGCCCTCATGAGCGTATATAGATAGGGAATGAAAGAGCCGAGCGGGTTTGAAAAACGGACCGGGGTTCTCTCCTAGGGTCGAACAGAGTAACGAAAGAGTAGATCGATGAAGTCCAGTATCAATTTAATATCCTCACCTCGGTGACGCACGGTCTGATAGCTGCTACTCATCCCCCAGTCAACCCTCAATAATCTCCCTCGTTCGGCCGCTATCCATTCTATCTTAGCCAAGACAGTGCTTCGCAGCAGTTGTGTGCGCCAGCCAAGGCCTCAGCATGAACCTGTGCATGGAGACAACCCAAAAGGCTAGTAATTAAGCAGCTCGTCAACGAATATGCCACAGGCTGAGCCGTCAGAGACAAGCAGTTACGGAAGGTAACCTATCAAGGACTGTATAAAAAAAAATCCGCATCAGCATACTGGCGTCGAAACTGGAGCATAGCGACGGCAATTATACTCGAATAACGCAGGCTCTTGTGAAACGATATTAGTTGGCCGGCATATCTCTGCCTTTTATGCTCTTGACAGTCGAGGCATCCGGGCGGCCGTGTTTTCCCCAGGCAATTGAGGCTACCAGTGCTGCCACATCTCTCTTTTCAACCAGCAGAGGTGTAAGTGTTGCTTGGTCTGTAGATTTGGCCATCGCTGCCGCGGTAACATTTGCAAGTGACGAGAAAGGGGGTCACAGATTTCCGGCCGCTTTCCGCAATTTTCAGTTTCTCTATGAATGGCTCATCTTTGAATTCATCTTTAGACGTGTGCCCTTTTAGGAGCAGGCACTCAATGACTGTCGTTTGTCCAAACTAGAGGGCCGTAGAGGCTGAGGGATGCATGGCAATGTGAGGCTGAGACGGATTTCATAGGGCTGGAGCTAACGGCCTAACGGTGGTCGGCTCACCTTTTGCTTATGTAAGGCTTAATGTAAGGTACCACATCAGACGACTCCCACGTCGTAGTGATGTTAATAGGCAAACGTGCAGTTCCGTGCGAAACCTTAACAATTTTTGTCTCAATTCAGCCACTAACAAGCCTACCCGCATCGACTAGCCGGACACCTGGGGAAAGGTCCCTGACCTCCTTAAGCTCCCGAGTTCCCGTCTGGCCGTTCGTCCCATCACGCGGTGTCGATCAAGCTCTAGATCTGCGCGACTGCGCCATTGTCGTCCTCATTGTCACCGTCAGCCATAACGAGTCAGCCCTGGGCACATCTAAGAGGGAAAGAGAGGTCCCTGTGAGTGTTTAGGAGCAGCACCGTCGTTCGCGAGTCACCGGCTCGCGTTGTCACATCAGCGGTGGAGGCTCGCGTCCGTTTCATGAGCCCACAAGAGCGCGGCCGATTCCGCCAAGCCCAGCGCGGCGGCAGCAGTGCATCGACAATTCACTCCCCGAATCCGTACTGTGCGCCACGGACCACGACGTTCTGGAGTCACAATTGTGCGATCAGCCGGCGTTAGCGGCATAGGCGTAGCAGAGGGGCGGAGGCATGCAGACGGCAAAGAGGCAGGCCGAGGCGCTGGGACGGAAAGCAAAGGTGTGTGCCTGCGGTACACCTCGCATGGCGAGATGTCATCCCCTCCTTCCATTCCTGAAGTCTCGTTATCGCATGAGGCCTACTGCTGACTCCTGTCTTTCCCAGCTCGCCCATTCATACCAGGAGCTCCTCGAGTAAGTCTAGACGATGCCAGAGATGTGTCGGAACCCCCCTGTACTGACAGCTGTTGCGCGTCGCGTAGCGAATTCTCGAACAAAGATCTGAAGTCTGTTGGAAACTACTCGCTTGGGCGCTTGATCGGGAAAGGCTCCTTCGGGAAAGTCTATCTCGCGACACATAAGCTCACAAATGGCTCCAAGGTATGCCTATCGTACCCTCTCGACACTGTCCTCTCGATGTCGCATCCGACTGTGTTCTGACTGCGCTTGCATCATCAGGTTGTCCTCAAGTCGGCGAACAAGGATGATTCGAATCTCGCGAGGGAGATCCACCACCACCGGCAATTTGTCCACCCTCATATCGCTCGGCTCTACGAGGTCATAGTGACGGAGACGATGGTATGGCTCGTGTTGGAATACTGTTCCGGTAAGAGGCGGCAGCGGATGCGGTTCTCTGGTTTTCGTGGCTGACAGGAGCCAGGCGATGAGCTCTACAACTATCTTCTCAAGCATGGCAAGCTCCCTGTTGATAAAGTCCAGAAGACGTTTACACAGCTTGTCGGTGCGGTCTCGTATGTCCACTTACAGTCCTGCGTCCATCGCGATCTGAAGCTCGAAAACATCCTCCTCGACAAGAACGAGAACGTTAAGCTTCTCGACTTTGGCTTCGCGCGAGAGTACGAGGGCAAGTCAAATTACCTCCAGACGTTCTGCGGGACCATATGCTACTCGGCGCCGGAGATGCTGAAGGGGGAAAAGTACGCCGGCGAGAAGGTTGACGTGTGGAGCCTCGGAGTCATCCTCTACGCCTTGCTGTGCGGCGAGCTACCATTCGACGATGACGACGACAACGTCACGCGGACGAAGATCCTCACCGAAGAGCCTAAATACCCCGAGCACATCCCTGCCGATGCGCTTCCACTACTCAAGCACCTTCTTTCGAAACGGCCCCTTTTGCGGCCCTCGTTATCCGACATACTTGCCCACCCCTTCCTCGCCGACTATGCCCCTGAACAGCAGGCCATTCTCGCGAAGGAGCAACCTGCTCCTTTCTCGACGCCCCTGGAGAAGGAGACATTACATCGCATGCGAAGCGCTGGCGTTGATATTGACTCCGTCATCGAGTCTGTTTTGGCCCAAAAGTGTGATACACTGGCAGGTTGGTGGACGCTGCTTCTTGAGAAGGAAGAGCGGAAACAGCGGAGGCGAGAGCGGAAGCGCAAGGAAAGAGAGGCTGAACACCGGAGTTCCCGCCGCTTCTCCCAGGCTTCGAGCCGGCTAGAGCGGCTAGCGCCCGTAGGGGAAGAAAGCGGCACGCCGACCACACCGACCGGTAAGCTGGGTGACCATCTGACGCCGAGGACCAGGGGTCGGACACAGAGGAGGAGTGGCCACTATCCCGACTACCACGTCGGCGACCTGCCAGGCTTACCAGAGCTTAACAAGCTCAACGGGAATCTTAGTCCTGACGGGGAGGTTCCACCGCCACCCATTGACAAGGACTCGATACGATCGGCGAGCTCTTCGCGCCATCGGAGGCCTATCCCACCGCCCAAAGAGGGTATCCTGCGGAGCGCGCGGTCCAGGGGATCGACTCTTCATCTTGTTACTACAAGTGACGCACTGGGTACGAATGGAGCGAGCCCACAACCCGGTCAGCAACCAAAAGTACGGAAGAAGCCCTCTCAAGCCATTCTGGCGCACTGGAAGAATTGGACACATTGGATATTTGAGAACACGAGGGGCAAGAGGCACGCCAACAAGCGCGGGAGCCACTCCACACCAAACCTGGTCGACAAGGGATCAACTGGCAGCAAGGATGGAAAACAATCCAAGGACAACAGCCCGCGGCCGCAGACGAGCAAGTATCCTACTAGCACGTCTGGGGGAGCAGCAGCGACTTCTAGTCTCCCGAAGGGCGTTGTGGTTAACGGCCTGGGGGTAAAGAGCAATACGAACCTCCCCTCAGCTCGCGCGCAGAACAGTCCTCTCCCTGGGAGCCAGACCACTCCGTCGAACACGCAGCCACGTATGCAAACAACCAACTCGTATAAGCGGCAGTCTCTGTCCCCGTCGCCCCTGACACCTCGATCTACCGTGCGACGGCCGTCCGCGGGCTTGCGGGGCCGGAAATCCACCAGCTCATCGGTCTCCTCCGTCCGATCCATACACCATCACCACCACAGCCACTCCAAAGCTTCTTCGACCAGCTCCAACGGGTCGGTATCTACGAACATGTCCAAGACGCCCATGCAGACGGGACGCTCGCCACACCACTCCGTGAAGATCCTCCCCGCGACTCCAACAAACACGACCTTCCCGAGTAATATTCGGCTAGTTCGCGGCCCAGGGCCACCCTTATCTATTTTTAATGAAGGCATGCCGGGCGGCGGTCTGGGCATAGGAGGCATGCAGCCGCCGGGGTCGCCGAATCCGTTTACGACCACTTTCGCGGACCGCGGGGGTCCATCCGTGCTCTTCGCCAAGCGGAAGCGTAACATCTTCAAGGGGCCGATGCTCTCGTTCGGCGGGGGAAGCAGCGCGCGGAGCACCGGTTCCGGGTCGCACTCACGCAGCGCGAGCGCCAATGGCCTCGGGCGGAGGTCTGGCGAGATCACTATTGAGGAGGAGGACGAGGACGCGGTGGCGGACGAGGAGGTGGAGCCGCTGCACGAGGGCTACGGGCACACGGAGGACGAGGAGGAGGTGGAGGAGGTGGAGGCCTTCAGTCCGCTCGTCCGCGGACCCGGCGAGGAGATCGAGGAGAAGATCTACGAGGAGGGCGAGGAGGAGAGCTTTAATGGGAAGAGCAGCGAGACCGTCACGGTTGCTCCGAAACCAGCGGTCCCCGCTTGAGGGACAAAGCAGCGGCGGAGATCTGATGCGCGAATTGGGCGGGCGATTTGCCCACCTATAGCAGGGACTGAT
The DNA here is from genome assembly GCA_030052745.1 of Pleurostoma richardsiae. Classification (NCBI taxonomy): domain Eukaryota; kingdom Fungi; phylum Ascomycota; class Sordariomycetes; order Calosphaeriales; family Pleurostomataceae; genus Pleurostoma; species Pleurostoma richardsiae. The sequence continues at coordinate 208,489 of JANBVO010000051.1, forward strand.
TCTAGTAGATACCACACATGATTTTGGTTTTCAAAGGCGCTTGGCGTTCTTTCCGAGAGGGTGAACAACCCGCTCGGATGGGCGGGCTTGTTTGTTGGGACGCGATATATGCCTCCGTCAAGGGCTACCGCATACCGTATATATTCTGGTTAAGCCGGAGAGCGCTTGTACTTGTAATGGTGAATACCTCTGGGATAATGCATGCAGTATACACCTGCGAGGCGGGATGAGAAGAGCAGTTTCAAATGCCACATTTAGGTGTCGGGATTGTGACTGCGTCTGGAGGTAGGAGATGGCAAATGTGAAGAGATCAATGTACTCCTAGCCATGCCCGCAAGATCAACAGTATTTCCTACGCCGTCTCTCCGCCCAGTCAGACATGAAAACGCTATGACTCAGCCACCGGGGAACTCCTCTAGAAGCCCCGCCAAACGCCGCATCCGCTGCAGCTAGGCAAGCGATGCCCTCAGCTCTTCGCGCCGCCTGCACCGTGGCTGCTTCTGCGCCGCTGCGCCTTCCGCACGGCAATCTCCCTCTTCTCCTCGCGCAGGGTGACCCACACCCAGAACCAGCTCATGAGCTCGATGAAGGCGAAGGCGAAGAAGACGCGGTTCTTGAGCCCGTCGCCGCCCCAGTTGGAGGGGACGTACCCGGCGCTGCGCGACTGGGCGGACGGGTGGGCCAGGCGGCCCCGCGAGGAGGAGGAGGTTGAGTACAGCGGCGAGGAGGGGGAGAAGGCGAGGGTGTAGGAGACGAGTCCGAATGAGATGAGGAAGCGGAGGGGAGCTGGCAGTCTGCAGTCAGCTAAGACGGTCCAGGTACGACTTGTAGGAGAGGGACGAGGGGAAAAGGGCGTACCTTGTGTGCCCCAGAGGTGGACCAGAGCTATCTCTTCGGGCAGGCTGAGTGTGACGAGGTCGGTGATGCCTAATATGGCGAGGATGACAGCGAGGAAGGCGAGCGCTGGAGACTGTGACTCGAAAGCGCGCGAGTATGGCTGAAATCCGGCCACGGAGTCAGTTGGGCGCATCTAACGGGGAGGTAATCAGGGGAGCAGGGAATATGCAGACACACCATCCCCATGGCCTCGCCAATGATGTAGACCAGAGCCTGATCGGCGATGGTGATGGGGCTCGTGAGGAAGAAGAAGCCGAGGGTGATGTGGAAGAGGGAGAGGGAGGTGATGATTGTCTTTGCAGATATGAGAGCCATGTTTGCGGCGACGGCGTCGAAACGTGCTCGTCTGGCAGTGGACTCGTAGAGCTTGGAGCAAAGATGTCGAGATGCAGAGAGAACAAAGAGCTGTCGCGTTGCGACACAAAGGAACGAAAAGCTCCTTAAAAGAGAGCTCTCTCAAGCTGTTTTGTGGGTACGGTCCTTGACGTAACCCCTTTCAAGCCATCAGGCGGCGCAGTCGCCGGGAGGAACTTCCGCCGGAGGGAGACCTGTGATGACTGAGAGTCGGGTTGTACGAGAGGAAGACAAAGAAAGCAGTACGTGGCACCAGCTCAGCCTTATCCTGTGTGTTGCCTTTTGATGAGCCCGATGAGGTCACGAGGCAGAATTGTGCGCTGGCATCCTTATCGGTCGCGTACCGGTTTTCTTATCGCGCATATGAAACACGCCGGGTACGGTACCTGTTCGTTCCAGCAAGACGTTGCTCAGGCTTAGCGACCAGGAACCGCCGTCCTATTGGCCAGTCTATTTTCGTGGCGCATCCCCTGATCGCAAGGCTGAGATTCATATGGTGGGGCTTCATCTGCCCAGCGTCACTCAAGGTCCCTTCCGCTCTACAGATAGCCTCGACACTTCTTGAGAAGCACATCATTGAATCCTGCCACGATGTCAGGCATTGGCTCACCACCGACGCTGGACACAGCACGCCATCTCCGCTACTGGAAACGCTGTTTCCGCACCTTCCTGCCCCACCAGTACACCAGCAACGACAGCATCCGCATGACCCTCGGCTTCTTCATCCTTGCCGCCATCGACCTCCTCTCACCCACCTCGACCCCCCCAGCGGAGCAGCTGGTAACACCTTCAGATCGCAGGCGGCTGCGAGACTGGGTATTGGAATGCCAGCACCCCCAAGGCGGGTTTTGGGGCTCCCCTACGCACGCCGTACCGGTTGACCGTGCCGAGACCCGAGCCGTCGCGGCCGGGGAGGCCGAGGAGAACCCTGGAGCGGCGAATATCGCGGCGACTTCGTTCGCGCTGCTTCTACTAGCCCTGCTGGCGGAGGATGGAGATGCCGCCGGGGCATACGCCGGGGTGGATCGGGTACGGACACTGCGTTGGCTTAGGCGGCTGCAGCGGGAGGATGGCAGCTTCGGAGAGGTGCTGATGAAGCTCCCTGCCGCGGCGGGAGACGAAGACGGCAGGGATGGAGGCAGGTGGGTTCCCGCGGGCGGGACAGATATGAGGTACTGCTACCTTGCTGCGACAATACGGTGGATGCTGCGGGGGGACGTCAGAGAGGGCGACGAAGCTTGGGTGGAGGACATCGATGTCGACGGGCTGGTAGCGCATATCCGGCGGGGCCAGACATATGACGGCGGGGTTGCTGAGAGTTCACAGCACGAGAGCCATGGTGAGTGGGCCCTTATTTCCATGTGCCTCTATGTCCCTGCTAGCTGCTAACGTTGTGCCCCCTTAGCTGGATATGCTTGTTGCGCAATCGCCGCGCTTGCTCTGCTCGACAGGCCATCACACAAGCAGGGCACGTCTTTCGAGGACAGCGAAGCGCTCAGGCGGGGAATAGCGGACCACGCAGCGCTCACGGAGTGGCTAGCCTCTCGGCAGCTCATGTACCTCGAACACAACCCCGGCAAGCGGGACGACATTGACGGGGATGACCCGGAGAACGCCAATTTCGCGGAGCCCCCCAGCCTGACATATCTATCTCTTGATGAGAGCATCCGCTACATCGGCTTCAACGGCCGCTGCAACAAGATCGCCGACACGTGCTACACCTGGTGGGTCAGCGGCGCGCTGTCTATCCTCGGGCACCCCGTCGCCGTCACCAGCGGCCCCTCGCGGGCCTTCCTCATCGCCCAGACGCAGCACGTCATCGGCGGCTTCTCCAAGTATCCCGGTGGCCCGCCGGACGTGTACCACGGCTACCTCGGTCTGGCGGCGCTGGCGACGATGGATGGCGGGGAGCCGGCGCTGAAGGAGTTTGACGCGACGCTGTGCGTCAGCGCGGAGACGGTGAGGAAGATTGAGGAGGCGAGGGACAGCCTCCTGCGCGCCGAGCGGGCGGGCAGGGACCCGGACGGGCTGGTGGGGAAGCTGCTGGGGATGGGACAGTCCATGATGGGCGGGAGGCCAGAGTGGCTGGCTGCTGTTGTATAGGGAGAATGGGGAGATCACGCGGAAGGCATCTGTTTCGCATAGCGTGGTCACTTGCGAGGGTTCGCGTCTCTGCGCCGGTAATGGCAGTGCCAGTCTTTTTAGCGGTCCTATATGTGGTGTGCCCAGCCCGTGAGGCGTGCATGCAATCTACCTGGATACGTGAATTGACCTGTCAGAGAGACAGGACTGAGCAGTTGTATAGACCCATCCTGTCTAGTAGGAAGAGACAGCCTGTCCTGGGCTTTTAGAGACGACTCATCACTCCATTTTGACCATCCACCAGCCCCTAACGCCCTCCCGCCAGTTCTCCACCACCCGTCCGGACCAGTCTTCCAATGCCGGCTGCCCAACGACCTCCAACACCTTCTTCGCCAATGCGTCATCGTGGCCACCTTCGCCGCCTGGCCCCAGAGTCCATTCCGATATCCTGTCCAGCCACCCTCCCTGGCCCAACGCCTCCTTCAGCGTCTTAATGCGCGCCTTCACCTCGCCGAGCGCCTTCGTGGCCAACGCATCCAGCTCCTTTACCTCGGCAATAATATCCTTGCGGAGAGCGGACTTGCCGCTGCGGTCCCGCGCCAGCTCCTTGTCGTTCCAGGACAGTATAGAAGCGGAGGTCTGTTTAATGGCGAGGGCGGTGTCGCGCAGCGCCGACAGTGCTAGTTGATTCATCAGGGAGGAGAGGACGTCGTTCATGGGGAGAGCCGTAGACGGCGGCGTGGCGAGGAAGGCGGCGCGGAGTGAGGATAGGGTGGATCGGATGGCCGGGCCGTAGTGTGAGAATGCGTCCGGGACGGGATCAGAGCGGGAGCTCGTGAGCGCCTTCAGGAGCATTGCTGCGAGAACGGATACTACGTTGTAGTACTTCTCCTCGGAAGCGGTGAGCTTAGACGGCGTGCTGGGTAGATCCAGCACGGCAGACATTGAGCTGTGTATACGACTGAGGACCTCTATGGCGTAGTCTTTCTCATCTGCGGACCCGGCCTTCGCTGGCTTGTACTCTTTGGGTGGCTTGAAGGTTATCAGGTCAAGATATCGCTCGGATAGGAGAGAAAGATGAGATCGCTCGTTCTGCGTGTTGCCCGTCAGTGAATAAACGTCAGACAGCAGGGGAGGAGAGAGTCTTACCGACAGCCCCGGCCCGAGTCGGATGAGATCGACTAGTCGAGGGCTGTGAGAGCTTTCAAGGTTGGGTAGAGATCCGTAGTCCGTAGCATTCACGAATACTGTGTCCTCATGTACGTCGGCTGCAGCGTATGTTAGCAGCTTGAAGACCAGATCAAGATGGGGGCGCAGGCTTACACAGCAGCGGCACGTCTTCGATGGCACCGTCGATCCTGCCCCCAACCGCCCTTGTTGCCCGCCTCTCTTCCACCACCGCCATGACCAGCGTGGAGCTCCTCTGTAGTCTGTCGGCGTAGGTCGCCATGTCCACAGCTGCGCTGTAGCTCCCCGCCGCAAAGGCGTCCCAGATCCTGACCGGAGCCTTGCTCCGGAGGGACATCGAGTAGTAAGATAGCACGGGCTCCATCAGCGGTCGTCTATCTCCGAGGAACAGTCCAGGAGAGAGGCTAGAGAGCCTGTCGAAGAATAGAGGCCCGAGCGCGTCGAGGATGGTGCGCTTGACGTCTAGCGGAACCCACAGCTGGTATGCGAGGGATGCGCAGCCGATCAGTAAATACAGCTGGACGAGAAGCACTCGCAAGGGAACTTCTTTCTGGCTTTTTGAAAGTTGTGCGTCGAGGATCAGGATGGCCTGGAGAATTCTAGACACTTGTATGTCGGTGGGGGAGGGACAGACTGCCGAAGGAGCCTGACTGAGGCCGGCGAGCTTCAGTAAAGACATCGCGGAGACGAGAGCTAGATCGATCCTCGGGTCTCTGTCAAGCTGTGGGAGAAGCTCGAGAAGCTGCGCGTCATCGTCGATGGACTTATAAGTCTCTAGCGCTGAGGAGGCAATGGCCTCGAGGGAGGAGTGAGGGGTCCCGTTGAGGGGAGGTTCTCCTGGTGTGCTGTAGGTAAGAGAACCGGGGCGTGTGGCGAGGAGGTATCGGAGTTTATGGTCGAGGATACGTATAGATATGGCCTTCAGCCGGTCGTCTCCCTCTGACAGCTTCGGGAGCATATTTTCAAGCAAGGGCGTCACCTCCTGTGCGGTAAGTTGCTCCACATAGTGTTTTATGTCGTCGAACAGTGACGATTTCTTCGCATGCTGGTCGATAAAGACGCAAATTTGGATGACCCGAACACTCGGTTTGTCCTGGACAGTGTCTAATGAGAGCAAACCCCGGGGAATCTGGAAGCTGAGCTCCAACAGAGCGAGAGAGAGGTTCTTCTTGTACATCTCAGCAATTTTCGACGTCATGGACGTGAACCGTTCCAAGATTCCCTGCACCTCTCGGAGCGCGCTACGTTTCCGGTGTCAGCGAGACCAGTCCGCGGGGTGATAGGGCTAAAGAAGAGAAGGATACCTTTCCGGGTCAGGCTTCTTGCTGGCGGCAGTTATGAAACTTTTCCAGACCCGCCAATCCGATGCCAGTAGAGACGGAGAGCCGTCCTCATCGGTCCTGCTGAGAGCGTTATTGCAAAAGTCGTAGACAGAGTCCCATTCTCCTTTAGCCTCAAAAGCGTCGATCCCTTGTAAGAATGGGTGTTTTCTTCCTTCGCCGAAAAGCTTCATCGCCCCTATCTTCGGGCTTGTGATGGTCTTGATAAAGCTAGGCCACTCATTTCGGGCACGGAGGACGATGTACAGGAGATTGAACTCCTCTTCTTCCTGCAGACTTCTGTCCGAGGCATTTACAAGTCCACCCTGGTTATTCTTGTTAGCATGCCAGTGTTGACTTGGGAACCAGGTGTACGTGCCGATCCAGCAACCTCAGCAGCCTTTATGAGCTGCTTTGCAGCGAGCATGCCATAGATGTTTGCCTTGCTATCGGGGCACTGGGGACTTATCTGGAACTGTCAGCCTGTTTTAAAGTGCTTGGGGAGGGTGCACTCTGGAAGAGTTGTCTTACAGAGAGTAGGTATGTTAAGGTGATGCTCCAGAACATGTACCGTCGGTCGTTGCTGTTAGGATGACCCTTATCTAGTGCTGCGGCGATCTGTTCGTATTACACAGCGAATTTAGCAGTCGTAAGAAGAGGTCACGACAGCAGACACTCTGGACAAAAGGGGGTGATCTCACCTGCTGGGCGTTGACAAGGTCCCAGTTTAGCAGACAGGCCTTGAGGCACTCGATGCCCAGCGCGCTCTTCGGATTCGCCTTGACCCACCTCGCTCTCAGCAGGCCCAGGGTCTCGGGGTAACTGAGGGTGGGCAGCGCCTCGTGGCACGCCCACTCGTAGAGCTCCAAGGTCTCCACGTCGGGGACGGCGGTGCTCTTCCTCACCAGCGCATCGACGGCCAGGACGGCGGAGCTCCTCTCTGCCGGGCCGTCAAGCTGAGACTCGGCGCAAGTCTTAATTGCCTGCAAAGGGAGGGTAAGAGGTTGGTCTGACTTCACTGACCCGGCCTTCACGTTGACTGACCTCGTAGTAAGGATCTTTCAGTGTGGCCGAACGCCTGGCGGCAAGGCGGATGACGGTGGGCCAGTTCCCGTCCGAGAAAGCGGACTGCAGCTGGACGTCAACGCTGCCTTTGAGGGCAGGCCGGTAGTACGGCCCATTCATCATGCGCTCTGGTTGAGGTGGTCAAGACGATGGGCGAGCCTGGTACACCGGACGGAAAGGAGAGGCGGCGGGCGGTTGTGTATGGCGGGGGCGGGGCAGGATGCTGGATGCTATCGGGGGTCCATCAGGCGAGGAGACAAGGCGAGATGCGCTGAGTATCCGGTATCAAGCAAGTGTCATAAGCACGAGTCTTTAAGCTGCGGGTTCACTGTCATTCTCACCAGGCCGCCAACACACAGAGTAACGGCCATCTCTCTGCGACGGCAGAATTGTCAGTCGTTTGGTGTGTGAGGCGGGGCCGGGCCCGGCACAGTGCGACTCATTTATTTACTACCAAGTCTTACACTGTACAGCTGTTGAGACAAACGGGAGCTGACAGCTGCCAGAAACCAGGCGGTGCGTCCACACTTAGGGTCAACAATGTAACAGGCAATGCGCTGAGCGACTGCGTTTGATAGGGAAGACCCTTCACGACCACATTGGAGTTCTTGAAATGCCCACAGATGTCGCCCGAGGATGCTCTCGTTCATATGCTTAGGTATTCATAATGCAAGGGCTTTCGCCCAGCTGCGTCATGAGACAACCTAAAAAAGGTATCTTGTCCTGGAGCGGCCGAAGGCTGAGACAGGGCTACATGGGAGGGGCGAGAACCAACCCAGAGTCACAATGGCCAACTGACCGTGACGCCAACGAGCCGTCAACAATGGGTGCGCTTGAGCACTGAAACCCCGTGACACCTGTCCGTCCCCGACTGGCTATTGACCAGGCATCTAGACCATCGTCCACCAGCTCCTGACACCATCTACCGGTAGATACCTGCGAGGTATCGAGCGTCGGCGCAGCTACGTCGTGCACCTGGAGTCACATGCATGACATTGCGCCGGAGCTCTCGCTTGGAGCGTCTGTTCACCCTTACTTATACCGCCCCTCTCGCCAAGTATTGCTCCCATGGCGCCGCGAATGGCTACCATAGTCACCTCACTTCGGGGGGTCTCCTCTCCGTCGGCTCAACTGGATGAAGCATCTCGTTAGTCTCGGGTTCTCCAATTCTAGGCGTTCTCGATCGAGGGAGGGGTCAGCGTACCCATTCCTTCTTGCAGTCCCTGTATGCCCTGCAGGAGAGGTTTCGACACGTTAGCCGCTGCAGCGGGGGACTAGGAGAAGGCGTTCGAGAGCGCGATGAGATTCCTTACTGAAAGTAGTCCTGGCACATCGTCCGGTCCCCGCCGTTACGGTGGAGGCACTTGATGCTGCGGCTGGCGACCTCCTGGCACGGGTCGAGGTACTCGCTCAGGCTCTTGCTGTTCGCGTAGAGCAAGTCCAGCGTCAGGAAGCTTGCTCTGTCGCTGCCGGCGGACTGGCCGGATGGGCTTGGAGGGAGCAACTGACCTCTCGAACTTCTCCTTCGTCTCCGAGGACCAAGGGCCGCTGCCACTGCTCTCACCCTGCGCAGACATCGTATTCACCGTATAAACACTTCACGCACCGAGTCGGTCGTCACCGTCGTCGTCGTCGTCGTCGTCGTCGTCGTCGTCGAGGAACCGCCTTAGGACATTGTCGTCTGGAAGAACCGGCGGCTTGCGGCGGCAAATGGGCGTGGAAGTTCCGCGCTGCTCCGAAATCTCGATACCGATAAGATAAGCTTGACAGACCCACCTCTGTACCTGCAGGTACACTACGCGACAGTGCGGAAGGTAAAGTACTCCGTACGGTAAGGGGTAAAGTACTCGACACATACAGACGCTCTTTCACGGTTCTCGGTATTGGAGACAACTTCCTCGGCGTCGAGTACTATCCGATCCGTTTCTTAACACAATACTCAGGGGTATTTCTTCGCGATACGTCTTACATCTAGAAATCTACCCTAGGCAATGACCCTCCCGACAGCCACGGACCTCCTCACGCTCTCTAGCACCAGCGGTCCACCCCCCGGCCCACTCGCATCTAGGCTGACCGTGACCCTTGCCCGGTCCGCAAACACGCGCACCGTCTCGCCTAGATTCCTGTAGTCCGTCTCGCAGTGCCCATGCGCTGTCGGCGCCACTGGCTCGCCGTCCGCACCGCCGCGCACCGCCCGGACTTCTACCGCGGGGTACGGCAGCCAGCCCTCGCGGAGGGGCACCAGCAGCAGCGGGATGTCGGCCTCGGTGCCCGGCGTCGAGCTGGCGTCGGCGCTGGGCGAGGACGGGATGACGAAGTGGCCCTTGCGCCGGCCGCCCAGGAGCCAGGTGTCCATGGGGGCGGTGACCTCGTAGCTGAACTCGAGGTCCTCGGCGCCGTCGGGGCCTACGTCGGTCGCGGGCTCCGTATTCCAGATGCGTGTCCATCTCAGGTGAAGCGTCGCGGCTACGAGCTGGTTGATGCACGCCGTCGGCGTCCCACTGAGATCGCCAGTCCCGTCAGCTGAGCCCATGAGAGCCGGCATTGGGTGCTGCAACCGGATGTCTGCCGTATGCACGACGCTGATGGAGGGTATGTCGACCGGTATCAGTATACATCGCCGTTTGTAATCGTCGACCTCACTGGCCATGAGCTGGAGCCTGAGGTGCCTCTTCACCCATTCAACAAGGAACGTTGCCAGCCTGGCCACTGTGCCTGCTCCTCTCGCGCTGTGCCCGCCGAGCCCTGAGAATTGCTTCTCCCAGTTTATGTCTGCAAGGAACGACAGGTGTAATTCACTGAGCAACGCAGCCCTCTCTAGATCGTACGCGGTTAGCGCCGTCTGAACATGGGCGAGGACACGGGATATGACAAAGCGAGAATATTGCCACAAGTCGGTGCCGGCTAGCGCCTTCGTTAGCGAAGATTCAACGAGGCTGCGCAGTTCTTCGTGGAACTGGCTGTAAACCAGTTTCAGATACATCGTCTTCTTCGTTTTGGGTCCTATCTTCGAACCGGGCTTCCGAACGATCTTGTACATCAGGCTCGCAGGCTGCTTGGGGAATATTACCACCGGTGAGGTGGGCGGCACGCCGAACTGGGACGCAAAGACGTCTGATTCCAGCAGGGAGCTGCTATATAGCCGCAATGGGCCGGACGAGGCGGTGGAGACGGTGAAGCGAGAAAAGAGAGCGTCATGCTTGAAGACGTCCTGCACATTCACGCCCAGTGGGAGCGCAATCGACACGAACGGCGTCTTGGTGAGGGTGAAGGTACCTCTGTCTGTCGTGTAGGTCACCTCGACCTTCAGTGAGACGTTGAGGACGTCTTGCTCCACGGTGAACGGGAACGTGATTTTCAGAGAAGTGTTGGCTGGAACGGAGAAGAAATGGAATGAGCCACCCTCTGGTGGCTTAGACGGCTTATGCGCGTCGTTCTCTATTCTCGCTTCGTGCGTCAGGAGGCGTAGGCCACCTGTTGCGGCACGTACGCGCATTTCGCAGTTTTTCATCTCATTCCATCCAGTGGTGAGTTCGAGATCTAGCTCATTGTTGCGATCGAGCTGCTGGTTCTTGGCCGTGGATAAGCGCACATCGACGCTGTCAGCCCTCTGGTACAAAAGCACGCGCGGGTTCTTGAGCGTGCTGGTGCTGCGATCGTGCGGATGGGAGACCTCTCGCTCGTAATAGAACCCTACGTTGCTGCTGACGAGATGGACGCGATCGGCCTCGTAATTGCCCGGAACCAGGAGCCTGCTGTGTAGCCGGATTTTATTCTTGCCCGGCTTGAGCACTACAGCCTCTCCGCTCGTCAGCCAGATTTCCTTCGCGCCGCTAATTGCTGGGCTAAACAGGCGTAAGGTTGCTTTATCCATCGGCAGATCGTCAGGCAAGAGACTCCGGAGCTTCAACGTAAGCGAATAGCTGTCTTGACCATCATCGTACGTAGGCGGCCCGTCGATCTCGATCTCTGTGAAGAAGCTCTCTAGGACAACGCGGACTTCACTGGGTGCCGACTTCGAGGCCGCAAGGAGGTCTGTCAAGAACCCGCGGATAGCGCCCAAATCGAGGGTTTCCTTTTGGACTGTTGACCCTATCCGCAGAAGACCCTGGCGCCCTAGTCGCTCTTTCTCGGCCTCGGCAGCTTTCGAAAGGAGTTTCAGGACAACGCGGATATACTCTTGTTGTCGCTGGAGCTCACGAAGGCACCTGCTGTACATGACCAGCATGGAGAGCTCCAACAGACTCCAACCACTTTCTCCAAAAAATGGAGTCGTCTGCAAGAAGCAGTCCGCTGCCGCGGCGTAATCTTGCAGATGGTACTTCAGCACGGCCATATCCGTCATGCTCGCCTTGACAGAATGAATATGGTTGGCGACTGTGAAGTGCCTCAGAGCTTTATCTGTGAGGGTCTCGTATAAACGATAGAAATCCTCCTTGTTGTCTAGAGCCGTCCGAAGCAGCCGGCTATCTAGGCCTTCTAGCGTGTGATGAGGGGCGTGAGATGCAGGCTGCTTCTGAGAGGTGCTATCGAGGCTGACTTCTTCCATTTCGTCCACCCCAGTCTGGTCGATTACGGGGGCTGACGACCATCCGTCACTCCACCCGCGTTTCTTGCCGAGCTCCTCGAGGATGTTGCGGGATACGGTATAGAGCTCTGCCCGACGTGCAGCGAGCTCTTCAAGGCCAGCCTTGAGGAACTGGTGGTGGGCAGCGTCGGTATCAGAAGCACTAGCACGTCTCCCTGGTCCTGGAAAGATCCCTGGACTCTTGGGAGGGCCTGGGCGATCTGTTGGGCCGACCCGCATGGACGACGATCTGGCAGGGTGCATGATCGTCTTGGGCTCCGGTATGGAGGCTTTCTGCTCCTGTCCATCTGCCGAGGGAATAATTGACGGCGGTATGGGCAAAGACTTACTCGAGGTTTGCGCTAGAATCTGCTGGGCGATCGAGAAAGCGAATGACGCCACGATGTTATCGACGATCTCCGAGAGGACGGGATCGAGAGAGGGGTGACTCTGGGGGTTCGACGTCTCCTGCCCATCGCCCGTCTTAAGATCCGTGAAAGCAGATATAATATCCTTCCTTATGACTTGTGACACGACGGGAACAAATTCCAGTGTCCGCCTGCAGATCTCGGCTAGCATTGACAAGTTCTCGGGCTCATCCGTGTGCTTGGGCGGTGGAGCACGCGGCGCAACTCCGTGGAGGACTGAATCCTGCTGCTCCTTCAGCTTCGCAAGTAGCTCCTCCCTGCTGGACCACGCGTTTCCAAGACGCAGCAGCAATGCGATCTGACGCGCGAATATGTAGCACCGGAAATCAAAGACAGAGACGTTGTTCGCCAGAATCAGGTCGCGGTAAGGCTTTCTGCTCGCGGATATGGGGATATCGTCAAATACGTCTTTCGAGGCTGTATCTCCTGACTGTAGGTCGACGGGCTCGCCGTCCTCTTCGAATTCCATCGTCCCAGTTGATACCGTGGACAGGGCCTTTTGTGCACTTTTCTTCAGCTCCTCAGTAAAGCTCAATAGTGCGCCGCCGTGTGCTTCGGGGTCACCCGCAAGGGCCTGCTCCTGTATGACGGTGTCAAGCCCGACGCTTAGCTCGTCGTAACCGACCAAAGCGTCTTCAACTAGGCCCACGCTCTCGAAGCCCCTTGCCAGACCCTCCTTCAGTATGAAGAAGGTACAAAAGTTCCAGCCTGGAAGGGCCCTCTGGGCGTCCTTCTCCTTGATGTCCTCCTCGTACTGGGTAACACGCATATCGAAGCTCGACAATATGAGCCCTTGGAATTTTGCAATCAGATCCACCCAGGCTGCTTCGGCCTCCACCTCCGTCTCTGAGTAGCCGGTCGGGATCGCGGGCACGACCTTGGGAAGGATGTCGTACGGCACATCATTGATGCCAATTCGAATCTGGGCTATCCGATCGACAGTGCTCTTGCTCGTGCCATTGAAGTCGGCGCGAAGTTTCTCCAGAAGGGTAGACGAGCCGCCGCGCCATCGCGAGGCGCTGCTCTTGGTTGTTGGCAGAGAGTCAGTCGAGCTGTCCACTGCTTTAATGCCGCTGGCGCCGCTTCCGCTAGCCCTAGGCTGTGTTGCGGCGACAGTGTTGGGGATGACGACGTGGACGATCAACCATTCAAATGCGTCGTGGTTCTCCGCGCTGCTGCGGTCCTTGCGGCTCGCCTGCGCTGGCGGAGTGTGCTCCTTGATCCACTCCCGGATCTCGGAGCGAACTGTTGACTTGTACGTGTCGTTGTCGTCGCAGCGAACAAGCAGGATTTTCAGGTACGGCGTCCGTCTCAAACCAGGGATCTGGTGGCGGCGGGTAGGACGGGAAGTTGATGCCGGTGAGACTGCTGCGTCAATATTCTCCATAGACCCGGCATGGCCGCCAATCGATTGGGTAGTAAAGCCGTCGTCGCGGGCAGCCGTGCTGTCAGAGCGGGACAGGGGCTGGTTGCGCGGCGAGGTTATCGGAGAGGCAAGGGAAGCGGTCGGCGGTTGGGAGCCGGCGGCAACGAGCTCGACGTGGAGGGTCTCGATTGATCGAAGAGGACCGGCATGCGACTGCCAATGGAGGTTTCGCAGGGGCAGCCGAGGGATGAAGCCCGGGGCGAGCAGCTTGTAGACATCGTGAGGATCGTAGTACTCAACTGGCGGTTGGATCTCAGCGAAAGGCAACCAGAAGAGGGAGAATGGCGGCGAGGCACCCTACCTGTGACTTTGGATGTGGAAAACGGTTGTTCCATGATAAACAGCCGCTACGCTCCCTATCGCATCGTATCTGTGCCGTCGGTCTCTCACGCGGTTGTGCTATGAAAGCAGGATGTCGCGACTGCTTGACCGTCCGTCGTGTGGCCGAGTCGATTAGTTCGATGCCCCTTGTTGCTCTGTCCATCGAGGTGCTCGGCGGTAGCTGACAGCTGGCAGCTCCTGGCAGAGCAGGTACCAACTAACGTCAACAGAATCGGCAGGCGGTGAACCTCAGGGCATTTACACCAGAGAGACTTCCAATGATGCGATGGCGGGGTTGCGGCAGAATTTTTGAGGTCAGATGGGAGAGTGAGCCTCAGCAAGCAAGAGAAGAATCACGTCCTGTACAAATATACCTCCTGCAGAAGGGCATTGAGGCGAAGAATTGGCGGAAATAGTGTTATCAAGGTGCACATAATCCATTCCACACATCAACTTAAGTCGAAACCCTTCGAAATGTCGTCGCTCCAGGCTATCAAGTACGCGCGGGGCAAGTTGGAGGTGCTCGACCAGCTAAGACTCCCACATGAGCACTACTACGACGATGTCGCAACATGTGAGGAGGCATTCGACTGCATCAAGGCTATGCGCGTCAGGGGTGAGCGACTAGAAAAACGCGGTGTTGTGGCATCCCAATAAGTCTCACTGGGCTGACAGCGCATCGAATGTTCTAGGGGCTCCGGCCATCGCCATTGTTGCGAGTCTCGCCCTTGCAGTTGAACTGCTCCGCGACGCCAGCAAGCTGGGTAAGCGTCTCTCGGGAACTCTCATCTTTAGGAACGTTGAGCAATTGTGGCTAACTAGATCTGCGCAGGATCCTCATCGCCCGCGGATCTGATGGCTCACATCGACGCCCGACTCGACTACCTGAAGGAGAGCCGTCCCACAGCCGTCGATCTCTCGAACGCCATTTCCAGATTAAAAGCTGCCATCCGCACCGCCGTGACGGAGACCACGGGCGAGCTTCCTACACCGTCGCCGCAGGCAGCAATCATCGACACCTTCGTCAACGCTGCCGAGGCTATCTTGGCCAAGGACCTCTCCACCAACATATCCATCGGCGACTTCGGGGCCGCATGGCTGGCCGAGCAGCACGCCGCGACGCCGGAGAAGCAAATCTCCGTCCTGACACACTGCAACACGGGCTCTTTGGCCACCAGCGGGCATGGAACCGCTCTCGGCATCATCCGGTCGCTCTTCGCCAAGGGCCTGCTCAAGCACGCCTTTTGCACGGAGACCCGCCCATATAACCAGGGCAGCAGGCTGACGTCTTTCGAGCTCGTGTTCGAGAAGATCCCCTCAACGCTCATTACAGACTCTATGGCCGGCGCGCTCTTTGCGCTGCGCAAGGAGCAGATGAACATCGGCGCGGTCATCGTCGGCGCGGACCGCGTGGTACGGAACGGCGACACCGCCAATAAGATCGGCACCTACTCCCTCGCGGTGCTGGCACGGCACCACGGCGTCAAGTTCGTCGTGGCGGCGCCGACGACGAGCATCGACCTGGAGACGGAGACGGGCGCGGGCATCCGGATCGAGGAGCGCAAGAAGGAAGAGCTGACGGAGATTAGTGGAGCGATAGTGAACGCGGACGGGTCGGTGGACGTGACCAGGACGGCGCGCGTGGCCATCGCCGACCACAGGATCGGCGTCTGGAACCCTGCGTTTGACGTCACGCCAGCTGGCCTGATCGACGCCATTGTCACAGAGAATGGAGCGGTAGTGAAGAACAGCGAGGGTAGGTTTGACTTCAGCCAGGTGATGCCGGACAGATGGGCACAGGTAGTGGGGAAGTGATCATGACGCTGTGAGGTACATACTTGGCAGCCGGGCGGCATATGAAGCTGCTGTGGATATAGACAAAACTGAGATACCATGGTCTACGGGAAAGGATATATTTGATGAAGATTTACAAGGAATATCGGGGCGTGCCGACATGCGAGGGGTACTCGTACATGGATCATATCTGGACTCACCAGCCTGGTTCATGCCTTCAGGGCGTGCTGGATGAGTGCCTTGTATCCCTCGACCGCCGTCTCTAGGTCGGCGACGGTCAGCTGCTCGTGGTCCGAATGCGCCACCAGTATATCACCGGGCCCGTATAGATACCTGGTGTGGCTCCCTTTCAAGTTGGGAACGTCCGTGCCGTAGTTGACGGTGATGTTGGTGAAGCCTGCAATCTCGGTCAGCTAAATCAGAACGAACGGAGCTCTCTTTTTCACCCACCATCGACGTCACAGTTGCAGTCCACGGCACCGTAACCGTTCTCGCAGTCTAGGCTAAGCGCCTCGCTGTCCACGCTGGCCAGGATGTCGCCCATCGCCCGCCTCACCGGTTCATGGCCGGTAGCTTGCGGACCTAGCGCGACACGGACGGCGACCCTCGCGCTTGCCTCCTCGGGGATGACATTGGCGGCGACGCCTCCTTGCAGCAGGCCCACATTGGCGGTGGTGTTGCCGAACCGCGCGGTGCTGCCCAGGTCCGCGTCCAGGACCCGCACCAGGCCGCGCATCAGCACCTCCGTCGCACTCTTGCCCAGCCACGGGTACCCCGAGTGGCCGGCCCTTCCCTTTGCCTTCACCGTGCAGATGATGTGGCCCTTGTGCCCGCACGCCAGCTTGTTCTCCGTCGGCTCGCCGAATATGGCGGCCTCGAACTCCAGGGGCGGGTCGAAGTCGTCGATGGAGGCAGAGAAGCGCCGCATGCCGTCGCCATTGACCTCCTCGCCGACGACGAAGAGAAGCATGACGTCCTCCGGGTCGAGGGACTCGTTGGCCAGCAGCTCCTCGACAGCGATGATCTGCGCGGCGACGGCGCCCTTGGCGTCAACGCTGCCGCGGCCCTTTATGACGGTGTCACTCGTCGGCTCCTCGTCGGAGATGGAGTAGGGGATGTGCGGGGGCACGACGTCTATGTGGGAGGTGACGAGGACCTTGGCCTGCGGCTGCGGCGAGGCGCCGGGCCAGGCGAGCACGTTGAAGCGCTGCTTGCCGGGCGCGGTGTTCTCGCGCGGCGGGATGGCCTGGGTCTGAGTCTTCCAGGAGCGGGACTCGAAGTAGTCCAGCAGGTGCTTGCCGACATCGTACTCGGTGCCGCTCGTTGATGAGATCTCAATTAGAGACTTGTGCAGGGCGAGGAGGTGCTCCCGGTAGGAGGGTGCTGCTACTGCGTCATGATCGGTGGAGGGACCGGCTGAAGCACCAATTGGCTGCTGCGAGCTGCCGAGAGCGAAGGCAATCGCCGAGCCGAAGCTCGCGAGGAGGCTCACAGACGTTGTGATACGCATGCTGAGCCGCGCAGAGGGATGGGCGTTCTTCAATGGCAGGAAGAAGAGATCACGCAGTCAGCGTCGGTGTGAGCCATTAAGCTCGGCACAGAAGCTCCTGAGACGGCCCCTCCGATGCCGCCGATGCAAGCCGCCAATAGCCCCACTACAGGGGCCGTTCCACGGAGTAAACAGACGATCGCCGGCGTGACCCAGCCATGATAATACGGAACGCGCCGAGACACTTCACACTCTGCTGGGCATTTGCGTTGAAACCTCTGATTACCGTTGAAGATTATTCCAGCAAAGGTTGCATGCACATCTACTTAAATAGCGAGACCGTGTTCTTCGAGCGTGCTAACATTCCCATCTCCTCGTCCGTACCTATCTAGCCTGCTACCCCTGAGAGGAGAATGACACCATAGACATGACAAAGCACAAGCCCCGCGCCGTTAACATGGACTTTATTAGGAGAATCGCTCCTTTGTGAGAGAGACTTCGACTCCCCGATGGTCTGTTTGCGTGGGTGCGATCTGTGCTTATCTAACAGCCAACATAGATGGCTGCAGTTATCCCAGCCATCGCGTCAGTATTCGTTCGGGAATGATGAGGCTCAGGGCGACATACCGTTGGCAAAGAGCGAGTACGTGTCCGCATGGTTCAGGTTCTGCGCCGCCGACAGGCCACGGACGGCGTTGTACCCGTACACGCCGTAGTCGGACGTGCCCTTGATCTGCGTCAGGTGCGTGACCTCGTGCAGCGTGGTGGTCGCCTGGTCCTGGGCGTGGCAAGTCCGCGACAGCGCCGTCAGCCCGGTGAAGTACAGGTTGCAGTTGACCATGTAGCTCTGCGACGGCAGGGTGTACGCCAACACGCCGCTGCTGCAGGCCCCGTACACGTCGGAGCAGTAGTAGCGCGACACGCCGGAGGAGGAGCTGCCGCACTCGGAGGCCACGCGCGAGAAGACGGAGGCGACGGTGTTGCGCGTCGTCGTGGAACTGCTCTTGTAGTACTCAGTCATCTTGGACGCGGAGCCCGATGCGGCGGCGGACGAGGCCGCCAGAGCGAGGCTGCGGCACGCCGAGATGGCGTTGACGGTCGCCGTCCGTCTGGTGCCAGTGCAGTCCGACTGGACGATCTGCCGCTTGGCCTTCTCGTGAAAGTCGCGCCGGACCTGGGCCGCCGCGGCGCCGTCGACAGTGGCCGTGAGGGTGTTGCTGCTGATTGGGATGACGCCGGCGATCTCGGTAGAGCCCTCCTCAGCATACGAGACCGCGCTCTTCAAGGCGAGATCAAAATCGCCTCCGCTGCTGAGGTCGTGCACCTCGGCAACGTCCCACTCAACCTCTACCGTCTCCCCGGCGGCAATGGTCTGGAAGGACTCCTCGTTGAGACCCTCCGTGGAGACCGTCAGGCGGAGACCGTCGAACTCAACCTTGTCGGCTAGTGGAAGGTCAGCCAAGTTTCGGCTAGATGATAGGGGTTATGAACTATCTCACCACCGGAGAACACGTCAACCTTCTCGACAGCCGCGGCATCGAGGATGGTGCCGGTCTTGAAGATCTTCAGGCCCGAGGAGCCGGTGTTGGTGATGCTTGCCTTCACATTGGAGTTACCAATGAGCTCAAGCTTGACATCAAGTGGTGTCTCTCTCTTCTCGAGATCGACCGAGACAGCGCATGCAGCCGCGGCGAGAAGAGTGATTCTGGCAAAAAACTTCATTATGATTGACTTGCTCGGGTCTATCTTCAAGCTGAGGGCGTAGTGGCTTCGATGCTTGTGATCATCCTTTCGTCAAGGCTGATCAAGCCATCATCAGCGACACTTAAATATCTGTCCAACACAGCTCAGTATGGCCAAGAAGACTGCGCTAAGCATGATTAGGAAGATGGGAATCTTGCTCGTGATATCACAGGAAGCCATATCTTTCAATGGAAGCCAAGCCGGGGAGCAAGGACAAAGATGGAATGTCGATGATGATGGGGTTCCATTAGAAGATGGACACCCACTTAGGTACGAGAGGTCTCGGACTTGTCGGCTCCTCCTCGTAGGTGCTCTGTTTTTGGGTTAGAAGAAGGTGGTTTGGTCTGCTTCACAGTTTTTCATTGTTCTCGGAGATTCTTTAAGTCTTCCATGACAATGTTTCTGAAGTCAGGAGCGTTCCTAAACGACTGCTTATGAGGCCCAACTGCACAAAGGGCCATCAAGCGGCACTTGAAGCTATGATACTGGTGGTAGGCTTGATTGGGGAGCCCTATGCATTCAAGACCCCCCTGTACTACCGCAACCACCGTGCTGGACCAACAGGGGTGAAGTTATAGATGTCAAGATCTTCTCATGCCCCGACACATAGGACTCCGTGTCCACCAATGGATGATAGGTAGATTGAGCCTGGCGGAGAGACTGCATTGTATGGAGTGCCCTGGTCGGTAGCGACCCTGTACTGATAACGAGACGATCTCCAGGTCAGGAAGGAGACTTGGCTGAAACTGTCGAGGCTGCAGGCCTAGTCGATACCCGATCGAAATCCGCGTGAGGTGAACCTTTCACTGTCGAGACTTTAGTCTGGGAACAGTATCATATGAAGAGCTCAATCACTCCTTGTTCGTCTTCCATCTAGAAGCTCTCGGACTGTAGTCAAACAGGGTCTACGAAGACCCATGACGCAGGATGACTCTCCTTGTAGCTCCTAATAACGTTATCCGGGCCTCTTGTCGATCGTCAGATCTCGGCACCCGCAATCCAACAAGTTACCCAGTGCCGGTATGTTATCACCTTCCCCGTTGGGAGCTGCCGAAAAGTGAATCTTAACACTGCTAGACTGCCAAGAGCCGCACACCTTATTGCGACTTCAAGTTTAGGAGAGGAGTGCAGCTCCTGCGGGGATCATGGCCACAGACCGATTGGCTCGACTGCCGTATCTCTCTAGCTATGTATTGACCAGTTACCGCCGAAACTTGCTCTCATTTATCTGGGGTGGCGAATGCCGGACGCTTGGCGCCGAGAACGGGGCTTCACGGCTTCCTTCATGCGTATGGCCATGTTACATAGTTCACCTCGGGAAGATGCAGAGATGTGCACACCTGAGCCGATTTCCGTCTTATTCCGTGGCATCCCAGGGTGCATTTGCTTCGACTTTTGTTAAATCCACGTATAAACAACGCGCAAGTCGCCTTGGCACAGGAGGCCACAGAGACATGGACTGATCGACAGTCAAATAATTACGGTCTCTTCCCATATGGCCAGGCCAATTAGTTAACAAGTGACGGAGGTCGTACTGGTGGGATATCCTGGCTGTCCTGAAGATCTTCGGGCACATTTTCCCTTCCTCATCTCTAACCAGCTAGATATGACCCTTCCACCGTGGCTGATCCAAGTTCGAGCGATCATAGCGTTGGCATTGGTCGGAGCTATTGCCTTGCACTTCGTCCATGTCGGAAGACAGGACAATCCGCCCATAATGTCCGAGTACTCCTTTCCGCTCTCGAAGCTGTCCGTCGGCCTCCGCCAGGCTTCCCTGTCCCCACCAACAATTGCCATCAGAGTTATCAACACGCACAGCGCGCCCGTGACCATCCTGACGTGGGAATCTCCCCTCGACCCTCTGGCGCTACAGCTTGGCCTGCTGTCCATCACACCAGCAGGAGCAGATACACCACTAGACTTGCCCACCATAAAAGTGTCACGCAAGGTGCCACCGGAAAGCGATTCTCTCATCACGCTTGAGCCGGGTCAGGGCGCTGAGCGAGATGTTGTTTTGACAGAGCCGCTGGTTCCCCTTGATAAGCTCGCCAGCGACGGAGGCGCCAAAGCAAGAGTGCAGTGTAAGGGGAGGTGGGTGAGTGTCTGGCCTTCAAGGCTCAATGATATTAGCGAAGAGGCGTTGGAAAAGCTAGGGTTCGGTGAGAAAGCGATGACCGGGAGTTTCGAGACGGAGGCCTTGGAGATAGAAACCAAATAGATCCAGAGGACTGGCGAAGCCTTGTGTAACTGTATGAGTTGCCTAAATACTGGTATTAATCGAGATTTGGCTCCAACCACTCTGGCCTATTGGTAGTTTATTGAGTAAGGCAACGCAGCTCCGTTCTAAGCGTGCTTAGCCTGTTATCCTGATTTCGGTGTCTGCTTCATGATCATATCGGCCAACGGAGGTGCTCCTAAGCTGGCTGGATCCGGCTCAGGCACTCCGCACCGCACCGAGACACTCCTCCACACCCCGCCGAAAGCCGTAATTTCTGGCGTGAAAACGGCAAGATTTGTGAACGAGCGGCAGCTCGGCTCGGCAAATAGTGTTGCCTCACATCCATCAACTTTATTCGCCACGAAGTTCGCACAGCCCGCTGGGGAAGGGAGGTTGTAGCAGGTCGAGGCCGTTGTCAGTCCAAGCCCCTCTGGCGGTGGGAGGTGGATGGCCGCCATGACGCTACCGCGACATTTCTTGGGACCCGGCACGCCATCGAAGAAAGTCGCAGAAATGGTGACGTCTGCAGGAGTGTCCTTGTCAGTCGGACTCTCTTGGATAGAAACTTGGCCAGTGTCTTCCTCGATGACAGCGCCGTCTTGGCCTGTCGGGAGTGGGCTGCCGATGACGAGGTGAGGTGCCAGCCGGCTGGCCAACAAGATCGGGATGATTGCGAAGACCGGCCACATTCTTCGCTGCGCTGACCAGTCCTCTGCTCGTAGGCGTTGCGAGACTGTGGCACGGAAGTGCTAGCTTGGAGAGACCAGCGCGCCACGCAGATTGGGGAAAAGGAGATGGAAACGAGGAAGAAAGCACAAGTTGAGTAGAGTGGTAATGAGACACGAGGAGTACGTGAAAGGGATTCTGATTCCAAGTTTGTCTTGCAACTGCCAAGGTGCCAAGCGTTTCAGCGGCAGCACTCGAGACATCCGGATGTGCATTGACCGGCCCTGGCGGCGCACCCCACGTCCGGCGCCGGCGCCGGTGCCGATATTTTCGGGCCCTGGGGCCGTTTACGGATACATCGGTACCTAGGCTCCGTGTCACGTCGGCACTGAATCAGGGGCTACAAAATGAGGGCCACATGGACGCCGCAACAGAGCCTCATCTTGATGACAGGGACGTGCTCTTGAAGACAAACGTATTCTATTGGCGAGCTTGACATCTTCCCTAGAGATGCTTATGGCTCACATCTCTCTATGAAAAAACGTCCGCGTTGGTCCGCCGTGGACAAGTAAGCGCCGGGTAGTAGTATGCTCTGCATTCTGCTCAGCTGTCCATCCATACATCCATACATATTATCTTCCCCGCTCGGCAGAGCCGAGAACTGGGTTTATCACATCAGCCTAGGGTAGACAGCATGGAACCCAAGGAATGCTCAATGTGATGTTGAGCGGCCGCCCGGCACGACTAAACCTCAAGTCTGACCGCGGGTGGATCATTATATCACAGGCCAAGGAAGACAGCGAAGCGCATAAGCGCTAGAAAGTCTCAGGGGTGAAGTGATCTCTGTTATTAGGTAGCCCGTTTAATATGGGCATCCCGGGAATGGTTCTCGGGAACTAACAAGCTTAAACTCAACCATCAAGAGACTGTCGGGTGATTTAAAAATACAGTTGCAATGCATGCCATAATCACCGAACCCCGTCAAAGTCCCGGGCGTTCGCCGTCAAAACTTAGACGTAGCTAATCTAGATTAGGAGTTTACGCGAGCTTCATCACTAGCCAATGCTACCAGCCCCGCTGGAAGGCCCGACTCTTTGGCCCCCAATAGCGGAATAAGGTAGTACTGTGTGTAGATAAGTTAACCCCTGAGACGTCAGGGTCCGGGGCTCAGGGTTTCCCGCGTGCATGCCTCTAGTCCGCTCGTTCGTTCCCGCCTCGCAGTGAGTGTGAACTGCCGCCTGGACCTTGCGTCCGGCTCCTCCAGCGCGCTGACCTAATATGGAGCGGCATCATGGACACGGTCCAGGGGTTGCGGCTACATGAATGGAGAGATGCACACCATCTTAGCTTAACGGTACGGCGAGTGACTGATCTGACCCTAATTCACGTCGTAAATCTTGCCCACTAATTGGCCTGCCCCTGTGAGATGCAGAGATCGATCTGTAATCTTGGTGGGCAAATCTCATCACCGAGATGAAACCGGACGGGATTTGCTCATGGATTTCTTTCGACGACTGCCGGGGGAACAAACCTAGGGCTGCCCTGTACTAAGACCGGGAGGGGAAGCTCGTTAAAGAAGTGGAACTCGTTGGAAGAGGCTTCTTAATTTCAATGAAGTAAGACGGAGACGCTGACAGGAGAGACTTCTGCGCGAACACACGTTGCGGCAGAATACCTGAAGAGACCCCTGGGTCTCCCTTGCAGCTGACAGACGGCTTAGGAGCGCTTGTGCCTTAGGATAGAAGCTCGATGGTTGCACTCTGCGGTTTCGTGATGGAGAACAAGTCTGACAGGCATGCTGCTAGTCTTCTTGAAGACCGATGCACTCTAGGGACGCTGTAACGTATCCTGAATTCTTCAAGCACGCGTCGGGAAAGTCAGTTGGATGTTAGCGTGACTGGAACAATGTCTCAGTCGTATTCTGGACGAGGATGCGGGAGCAACACCGTCAAGAAGGAGGTATGGAATGTGTATAAAGCCAGGGGCAGCTGCTTGAAGATAGACTGTTCTCTCTCAGTTCAACGCGGTTCAGGACTAGAATACAGGACTCATCCATTGCTACATTTCGTCCACACCAGAAATGGCCTTCATGAAGTTTGTACGCAAGTCTCTGATGCTCATGTCTCGATATCAAATCTAATACTCTAGCCTTAGATCCACGCGGCAGCATTTCTTGCTGCGACTGTTGCAGCAAACCCGCTTCCAGCGCCGCCTTCTGCGACGGAAGCACCGACGGCCACTCTTAAGGAACTCCCGTTCTTCGGGCATATTGCCGGCAACTTCCAGCCCAGCAGTAACTTCCCGACCAACGCCACCAAGACCAAAAGAGAAACCGGCGAATGGGTACAGCTCTCGGCTGATGCTCGATGGGATCAGAGCAACATCCAGGACGGGGTCGGCGACGGCTCGGACTCGTACACGATGTATTGGGGCAGCGGCGGCTCCTGGGATGGCTGGCCAACCCGGAGTCAGTGGGTATCCTTTGAGAATATGTGAGTAATCTTGTGTTGAAACACCTTGAGCTAGATAGAGCATCGCTCTCGACCAAGTACGCCTAGTTCTCACGGTGTATCAGGTTCAACAACAACAAGAACTTTATGTTCTCGTCCTGCTCACAATGGGGGGTGGACAATGACTCAGGGCCAGAAGTTGTAAGTCTCAGACTGGTTTTCTCTCAATGCAAGTGAACTAATAGGGCAAGGGAGCGATCTGGGACTCGATCCAGGAGGTCGGCGCGGAGACCGGCGTGGACCATCGGTTCATCCTGGCGGTAATCCTTCAGGAGTCCGGAGGCTGTGTCCGCGCGCCCACGTCCAACTACGGCGTCCGAAACCCGGGACTGATGCAGGACCATGACGGAGATGCAACATGCAATTCGGACATCACTGGTGTGGTGCAGAACCCTTGCCCAACGGCCACGGTCGAGCAGATGATCCGCGAGGGCACTGCGGGCACCAACTCGGGTGATGGACTTGCCAACTGCATCAATCAGGCCGGTTGGTCTGACGACGCCGACTTCTATCGCGCCGCAAGAATCTACAACAGCGGATCGGTCGACAGCAGTGGGAGGCTCGAGGCCGGCATTGCTACACACTGCTATGCGAGTGATATTGCAAAGTTCGTAACCTTCACTGGTTCCTAACCAGAGGGCTTCGCTAACGATGTCGTTATTTAGCCGCCTGACCGGTTGGGTCTATGCCTCGCACGGGTGCACCTGCGACGACAACCCATCCTCTTGCGGCATCTGAGCAGATTCGTTATCTGGTAACATGAGAAGTAGTACAAGTGTCGCCGTATGGATATCGTCGAGGATATACAACTCATTTCTGTGCACATACCTATCTCAAACGACACGAATAAATGATCTAATAACTTTTTTTTACAAGACTTTAAGTTGACAGAGCCGGATGTATGCGAGCCCTCAAAGTAACAGGGACGTTCCCTGTGAATATAGAGGTTGCCACAAACAGTTACCTGTACGAAAGGGAAGTTGACATGCCAGTGTCTCGAGAAGCGAGAGTTGTCCTGCTTTAAGAAGCAGAGCAAGAAAATAGGGAATATGGCAAAGCGTGCATTTCTACTCTGTCTATCCCAATCCGGGCCAGTCCCATACTGTCCTCTCCGTGTTGCGCCTCGACACTTCCACTTGGTCACCGACAGAAACGGTTGCCTCTTTGTCATCGTTCAAGAAGGCATAGCGACCGAATATGGGTGCCCACTTCGTCCCCTTGTCGACTCGTCGGTCTTTCATTAGCTTTTTCAGGACCGTCCCAAGCTCACCATCCGCTTGACGGCCAGTCTCATAATCTACATTGAGCGAAGTGCAGCGGCCGCAGTTCGCTGTGAGCAGGAGGCGGTCCTCTCCGCCGTTCACTGTCAACTCCGCCCAGAAGTCCTCATCCCACGCGCCCTCGCCGTCAACAACAATGTTTGGCCGGAACTTGTACATCTCAGCCTCTACGCCGTTGGACAGGCGGGAAGAGACATTCCGGAGTGAGGCCTCACTCGTGACGAGGAACGGAGCGCAGTCGGTGAACGCGAGCCAGTCGGGCCCCCGCTGCCCCGACGCCGAGACGAGCGACGTGATTTGGGCCAGCCAGCCCTTCTGTGTCGGCTCTGACCTCGGCGCCAGCGTGCCTAGCACGGGGCGTCTGCCGTCCCCGATGAACACGAGCATGACACGGAAGCCGAAACAGGCGCTAAACCACCTGTCATAATCCTCCCCCATGCGGTATGCGGACGCATGACTGCCGTGGAGATCAACATCAACTGGCTCCAGCTGAGAGATGTCCGGGTGCAACGGGACCTTCAAGGTCGTGGCGTGCGTCGGGTCGGATGGTACCAGCGGAGTGGTAGGCGCATGATACTGCACGTTGATGATCTCGTCTTCCCGGATCTGCTGTTCAAAGAGGGAACACTGAGGAAAAGATGCCAGCTGCATCTTCTCGCGCGAGCCGTCCTCTTTTACTTTCAGCAGCATGAACCGGCGATCATATCTCACTCCCTGAGGCCCGAGATGGGCTGTGTGCAGAGGGATACCCCGCAGCGCCTTTATCGGGTAGACCCAGATCTGTCGTCATCTGTTAGTCGAGTCTACAAGTGTAGTTTCCGGGAAACGGACTGCTGTTATCTTCATGTTCTGGAGTTCGAGTTAGGCCTCAAGGTGCTTTGTCGGTGGATATGGCTCTCGGCAAGGACTGTCACAGCATCTGGGGATGGAGCCGTTGGAATGAGGCATCTTTAGTAATCGAGAGGTCCTAAGACACCCGGTATCTACATAACTAGTGTAAAGTTTACTGCATTAGGCAGGTTGATCCGGTAGATCGCAGGTAGAGCCATGCCGCCGAAGTCGCTAGTCTAGCACTGGAGACACCCATCTATGCAAATAAGCAATAGGGCGAACCGTGAACCGTAGACCGGTATGAATGCCAACGGGGTGCACACTGACTGTCGTACTGATATAAGCCACATGCTGTGTCTCGCCCACCTGAGTACAATGTCGATAACTGATGAGATGACCTCTGTGATGCCCAATATCGTCAGGGAGGCTTAACCCGGTGAAGATGGCTTGGATACGGCCCACGTATGAGAAAGGAAAATTTCTGCTTTCCCAGCTTGAAAACTTCTAAACTTTGAGTTGAATTTGACAGTACATTTATTTGTGCACAATATGATTTGCCATATTATCATGTTCTTCTCCCTCTAACAAGACTGGTTGTGATCGCTGAATCATAGAGCTCCGGGCTTCCTGGCCCATACCACCTTCTGCCAGTAATTAGTAGACATGGTGCTTCAG
Organism: Pleurostoma richardsiae; assembly: GCA_030052745.1. Classification (NCBI taxonomy): domain Eukaryota; kingdom Fungi; phylum Ascomycota; class Sordariomycetes; order Calosphaeriales; family Pleurostomataceae; genus Pleurostoma; species Pleurostoma richardsiae. The sequence continues at coordinate 235,342 of JANBVO010000051.1, forward strand.
GGATCGGAGCTCCAGCCTCAGATGAGCTATGTACACTTCGACCTGCTCCCTGGTCCAGCCCTGGACGTTTGTCAAGAACAAGATGAACCGTTCTGTATCCGACAGCACAGCAGCTTGCGAGTAGGTACCGATCTCCTTCATCCTCGGGTCTGCGGCCCAGCTGCCGCTGGGGACCTTGAGCGTGCAAGACAGGATCCATTTCTCCTGGATGTTCACAAAGCCCGCGTTCTCCATTGCGTCGTTCTGCGTGCTGTCATCCATAACCGTGAATCTGCACCCCATGGTCTGGCCGCCCTGTATGAAGAGTGGCTGCCACCGAGCGACGGCGCTCGTTGGCGGGAGGGCGTCGTCATCGGAATGAACCCCAGGGGAGGCCTCGTAGCTTTCCAGATACCCGCTGGGTTTTAAGCATCGGTAGGCCTGCGTGAATAATGCATCCCAGTCTGGAATGCATCCCATTAAATGTCGGACGTGAACGAAGTCGAAGTCGTTGTCAGCGAAGGTCCATTCTCTGGTGCAGTCCTCAATTTCGCTAAGTGCCGTTATCTGTTAGCTCAATGCTGAATGTCGTTCGGGACAAGGGACAGAAGCTGCAAGCTGCTGACAATTCAGGTTTGGTGGGACCCAGGCAGGTTGAATGAGGGAGACATCTGTCCTAATGATTCGCATTCGGGGAATTCATCTGCAAAGTCGCTGCTATGTCGTGAGTACCGATATGACTACGTGGGAGGGAAAGTTTCGGGCATGTATATACTTACATCGCCTAAATTCCTAATGATGAGAAGATGCAAAAAATCATTAGCCCAACCCGCTATAACTCATTTAAGAATTCTCAAGGAAGACAGAGAATACCGGTGCCAGTTCCGATATCGAGCACTTTCTGAGAAGCGTGTCAGGATGTCGGCTCGGGTCAGCTTGCTGCACTCCGGCACAAGCCTTGGGGTTGAAACTAGTGCCAGGAACAGTTTGCCGTCAAGACACAGAGAGAAAAAAATTGTGTCTGAGACGTGTGAGTTGTCAGACACTCATTCCATCGGCGTCGAGTTGCAGTCCATTAAGATTGCCTACAGGATATCTAGCGACTCATTGCAGCCCTCGTCATTGGTGCCCCTTGGGCGATAGACATTTTGTTAGTGATTTGCAGATACAACTTGAAACAAAAGTCTAGTGGTAAACAGGTTGTAGTATATTAACTTATTACCGTAGAAGAGATCACCTTCCCCTATCACTTACAACGGTCGCTTCAGTCTCTGCCATAACACTCCGACTAAGAGGGAAGGCCCCAATCCTATAGCAATCAAGTACGTTCATACAGAGAACGCGCTGCAAATAATCAAGGACATCGCGCCACAAGTACTTTCCGTGATTCTTCTTGTACTCGAGGCATTTTGCAGCGACATGCTCAAGTCGCGCCTCCGGCTGGGGAAGGACCCGGGACGCAGCAAGTACGCTAACCTGCCCGAGAACATCCTCGTCTGCCACGACGGCGTCTCCGAAGACCAGTACCAGACGGGGCTGGACGCGGAGGTGCCGCTTCTGCGCCAGGCTCGCGAGGATATGTATTCGCACGTAGGAGCTGCTTTCGCATTAAGGGAGCTCTACTCGGATGTTGGGTGAGTCATAAGGATTCAGGTCTATGTCTCTCCGTCTTGTGTCGATCATTTCTCTTTCCTTCTTTCAGCTCAAAATGCCGTTTTCCTAAGCAGGGGATCTACGAATGATGAAAATGCCTCATGATAAGGGTGGCGGGTGCTTGTCAGTAACTAAATGTATTTCTTTGCCAGCACCGCTCGGGTTTCGGCAGCACCAGCTGAAGGCTCATTTTCCTCGAAGGGTCCTGTGGCTTGGAAATATTGACAATATGCATTGGGGGTGAGCCAGTCAGAGGCACCGTACCTCGAGATCCCAGAAATGAGGGTGTAGTGTCGCTCAAGCAGCGCTTCACCGTCTGGTTGCCAGGATTGTCATCCATATATCGCTCCTGCTTCCATCAGAAGGATAAACTATGCGTTCTCATGTTCTCCGAGGAGTTTGACCAAATTTATTCCAAGTTGAATTTGCATCAATCTTTGCGTTTACAAGATGGCCGTAACGCATGACGAACTCAAACCAACTGGAGAGTCTAAGCCCCCAGTCTCGACAGATGCACAGAGCGTATCGCAAGTCCAGCCACAGGTAAACAATTCACCGCTACAGTCCAAGTCCAAACAGCGGTTCAGGTGGTTTAGTGCTTGGTGCATTCTGCTAGCTCACGCCCTTGTGTGCGTCGCCGTGGCGTTAGCGATCGCTTTGGCCGTCAACGGATACCAAGCTCTCGATAACCAATCTGCGACCCACGCAGAATACGTCGATGGCACGCTGGTCCTTCGCGTAAGCGATGTGACAACTCTTGTCTCGGCCGCGCTCGTCGTCGTTAAGCTGTTCGTATCTTGGTGGACGACCCTGGCTGTGTACGCGTGTGCACGCCACCTGTATCCCGATGAAGAACGCCAGGCGGCAGACCAGAGAGCATCTACCGACATCAACGAGGCAGGGCCCAGTTGCGACAAAGCCGACAAGGCTTTCATGCTCCGATGGAAACTACCTTCCTGGTTCAAGCCCCCATTTCGCATCCCCGACGGACCGGGCCGGTGGAGGATATCCTTCGCTCTTGTCCTCGGCGTAGCCCAAGTCTTAATCCCCCCCTTACTGTCGGGCGCTATCAACTGGACGTCGATCACCGTCCCGCTGAAAAATACACCGGCGGCCGTACCCGCCGTCAGTCCGCAGGCGAACTTCAGCGGCTGGTACTGGTATAACTACCCTTACACCGGGTCCAACTACGGTCTCGACCGACGGCCGTCCGTGCGCAAGGCCGCTGGGTATGGAAGCCTGGCGTGGAGCGACCGCACCACTGTCTCCGCAAACGGGACCTCGCTGACAGGAAACGGTTGTCGCCATGTGGTGACGAACAACAATGCCGTGGGACCGAATTCGACACTGCTGAATGCTGTGTTACCGTGCATAAAGGTCAACAACATCCAGTGGTACACTCCCAGCAACGAGCCCTCCCGCACACAGACGAATCTGGTCCTGGATGCAAGCTCTCTCAGCATAGTCAACGATGACCTGTTCTTCTATTACAATCCCGGGGTTGCGGTTGCATACGACCCCAACAACCTGTGGAACAACTCACAGGCGACGAGCGTCAAGCCCGAGCCGGTGTTATTTGCAGGGCAGCAGACCCTTTGGATGATGATTCAACGGCAGCCTTGGCACACTCCGCCTTGTACAAATATGGACCCCACCATCTTCGGTAGTGTGGACTCCCTCCCTTACTACAACTACAGCACAGGCGATAAGGTGAATTCCAACTGCTATTTCTTCGCACTGGTCGACTACACCGCTGGGGTGACGGTGAGCCCGCGAAGCACGTACCACTCCAGCCGTGTGGTTGAAGACCAGACACCCTTAGAGGAAGTCGTTTTCGAGCCCAACCCCTGGGTGCAAGAGTCACTGTGGTTACTACCCGACCTAATGACCATGATCGCGGTCATGAACTCGTCGCTCTTGCCGACCTATGACAACATCGACGGCTATGTCGAGGCTCTTCTTCGGCAGGCGTACCTAGCCGCGTGGGACATGTACCACGATTCGTTTGACGAGGACCAGATTTCTGTCACCTATACAGCTCTCCCGGGGGTCTCTAGGCAGTTAGCTAGCATTTCGGCTGCTAGAGTCTACGGGTGGCTCTCCATCTGCTTGCTCATGACCGTCACGGGCGCTCTTCTCCTCGCTAACGTCTTGACTGGATGGGATTTGCAGCCGTCAGACCGCGAGCTCCGACAAGGCAAAGACGACGGCAAGTCGGCCGGCCGGAGCATAATCAGCGCTCTGCTTGGACTCTGCGGCGACCCCGTTACTGAATGGTTTGGTGGTCTGAAATGATAAGACACTATGATGACAACTTTTCTTACTCTGTTACGCGAGTGGAATAAACGGGGCTTGGGGCTAGTCGCCGAACAGCGCTTCTCCGGCTCTTGTCCGGGGACGGGATTGCGTCTGCTCTTGTTGCGGAGGAGTCTACGCCCGGGCCGAAGCATCGGCCAGAAGCGCAGTCGGTAGCGTAAATTCAGCAGACCACTCTCCAGGGACGACGGGGGGAGGCATCCTCAGAAGCACTCCGAGGGCAAAACCCTTTCGAGCGGGCCTGTGCCGCTCTTCGCCCGCCTTTTTCTGTGAGTGTCAATGTAGTGACGAAGGCAAGAAGAAAACCTCACATTCAAGTTCGAGCCGCCTTATTCAGCAGCCGTGCCTAGTAACAGAGGTTTGGCTGGTAGCCGACGCTTTGCTAGAAGGCCCAGCAAGCTCCACTTCACCACACCAGAAGGAAGGGCCAGTTGTCTCCTTGCCCCCGCGTATCGCCTGGCTTCTATCTACGCTGTGTACATTTTCGTCTCCAGAAGAGCCATGTTTTTTTCCCACGAGTTTATATGATAATGTTCGAAATGAATGATGGCGGTATGCATGATCCCGTGCTGCTCCCGAGAGTAAAACAGACCGACCTCGTCACGATGTCTGCACCATTGAGCGCTAAAAGGTTAACTGTCTGTTGGACATGGGCCGGTACGTACTGTATGTGCAGTATCCTATGTGGCGAGACGGAATAGGTCCGCCCTTACCACAGCTCATTTGGACATCACGCTGTCGTTTCCGATTCTGCTGCTGAGGATGGAGTAGGTGAGATGGCGGGTGGAAGGCGGCCTTGTAGTCAGTCTTCGCCACCACCCTGGCTGCACACTCCAAATTTGCCTCCCCGCCTCCGATGCGTGAGGATACGACCATGTCCAACCGGCCCTCTGATCTCGCTCCACAGCCTGTCGCGACGATTTCGACGCCCGAGACGACACTACATCATCGTATGGACAACCGCGCGGTCTGCGGAGACGAAGCCAAGTGCTAACACGCTAAGGGTTACGGATCGGCCCGTACTGCAACCCTATATCCCCATCGCCATAGTCGTTCGGTATTCATTTCGTCACAACGTATGGATGGCTGCGCTATGCAGGCTTCGTGGATACAGAGGAAGAAGTCCCCAAGGCAAGCAACTCATACCCCTAGACACAGGCTATCCCAGACGCTAAAGGGAATGAACATACCGATCAGGCCTCAGCCTAAAGATCCAAAACTCAAGGAGAACGGTAGGATCCAGCATCACCAGGAGCTCCAAGCAGTGGACTCCTTGAGTTTCGGGATGCCGGAGGGGCTGAATGGCGGCTCGCTGTCGGTAGCTCTTCTAACGGCTGAGCAGGAATCGAGGACACACGAACGCTCATCAGCCCCCAGTTACTGCTTCTACAACCCGTCGAAAAATTCCATCCTCGTACAGAGAAACTTCCTCGTCGCTACGTAGTTGAAGATGACGAAAACTATAACCAAGAGCAGAATGCCGGCCACTGTGTTAAGGAGCGCCAGGATGGGAAACACCACGAGGCCCTCTTGAACGCATCACTCTCTCCAGTGTATGGGTTGCCAACCCAACTTGTATCGCCGTCAAAACCAGCAGAATGTAAGCCGTGGCCGCGAGCATCGGCACCAGGTAGTTGCTGCCCATACGTCGCGAACTCATACTTGTACCAGCGCAGCAGGTCTTTCAGACCCGAGCAATGGCCCAGCGCCCGGACGCGCACGATCTTATTGATCCGGCCGAGGCGCAGCTCACCGAAGCGGTAGCGCTTGTTGACGCGGGCCAAGTTCGAGGGGCTGTCCTCGAGGAGCGCATTCACCAGCGCGCCCCAGATCTGCCAGGTGACGATGTCTGGAAGGATGTCTTGAGCCACGGCGATGCGGAGGTCGCTCTCGTGCTGTATCAGGGCCGTATACGGGAGGAGAAAGCCGTACGCGCACTTGTACAGCTCCCGTCTCCTGCACTGCTGAGGCGCAAGGAACGGGTTTCTCTGGCTGGAGGGTGTTGAAGCAGGCACAGTTGTGCGGCCCGCCGTTCTTTCCCTCGCTGGAAGTCTGCTGGTCTCGGCAGATGAGGTATTCGGTCCAGAACTTTTTACTGAGCAGGTACCGTGGGAGAGGCTCTAGGAAGACGCCCCCGGGCTCCTAGGCCAGGTGCAGCTGGATGTCCTCGGTTGGGGCGATGGCGCGCGAGGCCGCAAGCTGGAAGTTCAGCGACCGCGGCGGCATGGGCCGGCCAGCCACCCATAGGACATCGTGCATGTTGTTGAGTCGCAGCGATGATGTCGACGTCTACCTCCTTGGCTATGTGTGGATTAACCTGCACAAGACGGACACCGTCTGTCCTGGCGGGTTTTTGAGGGGTTTTGACCCACCAGAACTCCTGCCGACTGAGGATCCATAGCCCAGCAGTGGTTACTGTCTATTGCAAGCTCGTGTTCGCCCCCCACTTTTTTCATCTCCCCGCACACATCCCAATTCCTCATATCGC